>JANHAO010015551.1:0-14775 GCA_026873985.1 Saraca asoca | reverse complement strand
TTTTATATAAATAATTATATTAATTATTTTATATATTAATTAATATAACTATTTATATAAAATATTAAATTAATTAATATTAATTAATATTAAATTAAAAATATTAATTTTACATAATTTTATATAAATTAATTAAAAATATTAATTAAATATTAAATAACATAATTTTATATTAATTAGTAAGAATGCCAATATGAGAATATATTTTTAAATGGGAACTAATGGATTTCTCATTTCAAAATGGAATGGGAGTTTTATTAAACAAAGAAAAAATCTTTCCTATAAAAAATGTTTTTCCCTTCATTCCTCTAAACCAAACAAGGAAAAAATAGTATTTTCATTCCATTTTCTTCTCCATTCCACGCAATTAAATGACTCTAAAGCGTGGATAAACATGGCATATCTAAATCTTTGACTTGAATATAAATTCTGAAAAAAAAAAAATAGGAGTTGAACTAATTAATTAAGTCAAGCGTTGGATTAGATTCTATTTTATAAATGAATCAAATTTGATCTTTGAATATTTAAAATCAAACAAACTTAATCCAATTTGTTTTATATTTATATATCAAATATTTTATTTATATTATATAATTTACATATACTATGTGACATAAATATCAATTATTAAAAATTAATATATATGTATCATAAATTTTTCTCATATTTTTTTAAATATATTAAATATAATATATAAGTTTATAGATTTTAATTAAGTTATATATATATATATATATTAAAATTAGATTTAAAGAGAATCCGACTTGGACATTCTTATTTGAAAAAGGATCGGATTTGGTCGTAAAAATAATCCAAAAGAGTATACTAACCAAGAGGGGTGAATTGACAAAAATTATAAAGATTACTTCTATTAAAAACTTGTTGAAACATAGTTTCTCCCCTTCTTAAAATTTTTGCAAAAATTGGTCAATTTGAAAAGGCAATCCAACTAATGAAGCAGATAGTTTGAAAGAGCAAACTAAATTGAACTTAGGTTAACAAATAGACAACTTTCAAAATGCTTAAGAAATTTTGTAGAAAGTATCAATGAAAAATAAAGACAAGATACAAAAATTATACATTGGTTGGATAGTTCAAGAAAAACTTTTCTTAGAGACTCCACTCCTCCCAAGTTTTCCTTTGATACTTTAAGAATAATTTATTAAAATGTTTGAAGATTTACAATCATTTCATTCTTACAATGATTCTCCACTAACTTTCCACACAAATCTCAACTCAAGCTTTCCCATAAAGCTCTCATGCCTTAGCAATCAAGATTTAAAAAAAAAAGACTTCTCTTTCTATCTATCTCTAACTAGTATATACAAACAATAGATTCAAAGGAAGGATTTTTCTCAAAAGAGAGTTTACAATAAGAATCACTCAGCTCAATAGCAACATTTAGTAGTGTATATTTGCAAGTTAGAGATCTAAGGAGAATATGAAGACTTTGACAAAATTTTCTTGTAAATTCTTGAAGTTGATATCACTTTTCTAACTATTCTTCATTTGCTTGAGAAGCTTTTTATAAGGTTGGATATTCTTGAGACCATTATGCTTTGTTTGTCAATTCTCGGAGTTGATGTGGATCAAGTTGCTTGGAAGAAATGGCTCCAAAATTCACTCCAAATCTTTTCTAAAAGATTTTTCAGTCTAGTCAAATTAACAAAGCAACTTGCTTACTTATCATTTTAGTTTTTCAAATTTTGAACTTAGAGACTTTTTGCTTAATGGGAGACATGTTTCAAACAAGATTAAATATCATAGGATACATTAAGAATACAAAAATTAAGTTTCTATCTCATGAAATTCTATAAGATTATCCTCTCATTCTTCTTACCTTTGCTTTAAGGTCCTTATTCATTTATGATGCTTTTGTCCAATAGTTTTGTGCAGTGTATATTTGGCAGCTTATGAACATCATATTTTTGAAGATTTTGTGCAAATAGATGGCTTTGGTTTTGTGCAAATATACAAGCTTGCATTTTTCTGGATAGACTGATAATTAAGGACATAATTTGATTTGTGAAGATATTGTCATCATCAAAATTACTATCAACTATGCATAAATAAAATTCAAGAGAAACAATTTAGATTGGACCACTTTTGGGCTTAGGCCTAGTAGAAAGGCCTAAGTAAGATGGATTCATTTGTATATAGAACTTATCTTATAAACCCATTTGTTTTCTCAATATTTAAAAAATTTGGACCATACTTGAATTAAGTAAAGATGCATTGATATTAATGTAAAATTTATTTGACGAACTTGACCTGATTTTTGCCCACCCTCCACCAAGTACAATTTTGATTTGTCACAAGTACAAATTTTCTTGAATTGCATCTTTATATAATTTTTGTTCGCCATTTCATCCTCCATAAATTTAACTTTGTTCACTTAGATCACTTTACCCATCTGAGTCTTGTAATCTTATTATGATGGTGTGGAATCCTATAATTTAATGTGTTACTCTTTACTCCTTATGTGATTTTCTTTATACTTTAAATCTATCACATAAGAATCAAGGCCACTAGATTGACACTTGAATTTTAATTTTTTTCTATTAATATGACATCTCAACCCACATGATCACTTACCTTCATGTAATATATATTTAACATCCATGCAAATATTGAAAGGCACCACATGAAATAGTTTCCTTCCACATTATCATTTTCATTAATAGGATTAGAAGTAAATAGATGGATAGACATGAATAAACCAAACTAAATAAGTTGAAGATAGAATTAAGACTAAACAAACAAAATTGAAAAGGCTTAATTTTGTGAAGGACTGAAATGACATCTTAATCTTCAAATTTTTAAGGTCAATTTGACAATTAACGTGATATTAGAGAGTCTTAAAGAAAAACACATAACAAAAGTGCTCGCTTCGATTATTTAGTGCAAATTAGTGTTGAAGATATATTAAAATTTGATGAACGCTCTGCCTCTTTAGGTTGCTCTAACAATCCGTGGACAAATAATAAGAAGAGTTGATGGTGGGGATGAACCATCAGAGAAAATCTGATGCTAAAGTCAGTAGGAGTAGGAGAATATGTGAATGAATGTACAGTGTGTTCAAAATAAATGTTTGGAAGTGTACCTGAACTATTTATAGAGGGAATCAGAGATGTTTTGGTCGGATGAGGATTAATTTTAATTAAAAACATCACACTTGAGTTGATACAATAACGAATGAAGTACAAACAATATCTGAGTGGTTGATTAATTACTTAGCCTAATACCAATAGTACATGGTTGATACTTCTGACTACGTTACCATACAAATTTTAGGAAAGAGTGGTACTTTTTTTGGTTGAGCTCACTTCGGTTGCGGATGAAAGTTTGTTGAAATATCATTTTCTTCTCAACCATTTGTACTGTTGTTTATGGAATTATCACAAAGCAAGGCAGATATATATCTTTATCTTGAATAGGACTGTTGGACTGTTGGAATGTAGATACAGGGATGGAAGGAAATACTAACTAAGCCTTGACAAAGTAACACTTATATATTTCAAATTATAATACCACAACATGTAATAATGTTCCATTCACTCTTTTATTTATGTTTTCTTATTCATATATTCTCATAAATCAATGGGATCAAGAATTATGAACTTTATTGCTTGTGAGAGAATGTGGATAGATAATAAGTAATAAATTATTCTATGATGTGTGTTCTTATTACTATTTAATAGAAGAAAGTTAGTTATCAATTTTATTATTTTTAAGTCGATTTTGAGAGATTTATATATATTAGAAATTTTATTTTTCAATTTTCAAGACATTAAAAATTATAATTAATTTTTTTAAAAAAAAAAAGAGTAAGAAAATTTGTTATATCTAGATCTTGTTTAACAATCAATTAGTTACATTAACTATTAACTTATTGTATTAATTGAAAAACAGAAAAATTGGACACCAAAAATTAAATAAACTAGGGCAGAATTATGCATAACTTATCAAGAATTTTTCTTGGGTACATATTATTATTTTCAAAAAAAAAAAATTGCACTTTTCCACCTAAAGTTATGTCAAGTTGTCAACTAACATAAATGTTACATCCAACTTTAGAAGCCTCTAGAAAAATAAAACCCTTAAAAAGCTTACTTATGTTCAAAACTTGTGTTCAGTTTAGAAGAAATTTTAACCTTATTATGGACACGTCTATAATGCCTCCTCCATTTTTGTTGGTTCATCCCATCTGGTCTTCATCACAGTTGTTTTCATACTACCTAATTAATTGAAGTTGATCTACTAATAATATCACTTAACATAACTTTTATGAGATTAATATGAATTTCTCATAAATTCCATGTATCTATATTCTATCAAGCTTTGAACTCCTCGTATCAACCAAAAACACAGGCGCGCACATATTGGATATGAATCTTCTTAATTTAGCTTTTTGAAAATTTGTGGTGTCATATATAGTCTTTTAATTTTTTTTAAGAGAATACTAAATTTATTATTATTCATAAATGATTACTCCATATACAAATTAAAGTAACATTATTGTGATGGTCATCATTAATCATTATTTATATAAGTGTACACATAATACATTTGATCCTTTTTAACATTTTAACTTAAATTGTATCATATGAATCTTTTTAATTTAAAAAAAAAGATAGGTATAGAATTTCTTATATATTAAAATAGTAAATTTTAATAAAAAGTCTTAAATCTCAAAAATAAAAAATTGTGATCTTTTTCTCTTTAAAATTGAAGAACATTAGCAATTTAAGAAATTAAGAAAACCCAAATCCTTATTTAGTGGCTTAAAAAAATTGCTAACACAGATTGTAGAAGTATAATTATTTTTTTTTTCAAAATTTAAAAGTTGGGGCGGATAGAGAACGTTATTACTGACATAATTATAATTTAAAATCATTTTTACAGCTACAATCAATGTACTACTGTTATATGTATTGGTGTTCCCCATGTGGTCACTCGAATTCAAGCCTTTTGAATGAGTTTGAGCCCCTCTGCTATCATCAAAATCAGAATGGAAGAGTTGCACATTTTTAATAATGTAGTCATATTTAATATTATTTAATTTGTACATTATTATCTTAAATTTGAATTTAAAATATTATATATATATATTGTGTAATATGTGATTTATGGATAAAAAATAAAACAAAAAAATAAAAATAAAAGGGAAGAAGCAGAGCAAAGAAGACCAAACAATAATGTTTTGGAACAAATGATGAAACCATTTCCAAAACGGATCCCATACTTTCTCTTCGAAGCACTCTTTGTCGCCTCACAATCATCACACAACATTCAAATTCATAGTCACTGAAACTCATACAAAATCCAAACCCACAGCCAAACACAGAGCAGAGCACAGCAGCTTCCAAAACTGGAAAATCGCAATGTCGACGCTGCGGAAAATCAAGATTCTCACAACCCGGTGCCTATTGTCACCGAGCCCGACCCGAAGCCCCAGGGCTAGCCCGATGGTTCAACTCCGTCGCCGGAAAACGAATCTACGATCGCGTCACCGCCGAAATTTTCCTGTTCAGCAGAAACCACTGTTGGATACATCGCAGAAGATGGATAAGGTTAAGGATTCGGTGCGGAAGAACTCACTGAAGGAACTCTTTGTGTCTCTGCCGGCTGAAGAAGACGACGATGTTGAAGAAAACAGCGAGAAACTGTCTGTTAGGAATGTTGCTATTGGCGGGTCGGGTACTTGGAGAGGCGGATCCGGGTTGAATAGACCGGTTTGGAATGGTTTTCGGTGCAGGTCGTTATTGAGGAGAGCTTGGCGCCCCGTACTTGATACCATTACTGAGTGATCATCTGAAAGATTGAAACCGGATTTTTGAGCATTTCGATCCAAATGATTACAGGTTTCTCTTTGCAATCCGTTGTAGAATTTCAGCAAATAAAATTTAGCTCTAGTATTTTCTTATAATTTTATTTTAGAGTTTACTTCAATTACTTATTTTTAATAAATTGAAAATTTCTGCAGAGTAAGAGTGTTTGCATAAATTAATTTTCAAAATTTTTGTGCATTCACTATTATTTTAAATAATTGTATCAAATTATATAAATATTGATCTAAATGACAAGGTAAATTATAATTTATTCATTTGTAGTTGGAGTCACTATCACATTACTCAACTCATATGATTGGAAAATGGTACTCCGATCATTTTGAATCTCCCCTTCCAACATCAAATTCTACTGTGTTATTGGTTGCATGCTATTTTCTTTTCAAAAATTTAAAGAATATAAACTTCAATTATTATGTTGGCAAAGGGAATCACAAATAGACATACTATCACTTTTTAAATTAAATACAATATAAAAATGGTTTTATACCAGAAAGTGAATGAATTGTAATTTTCCATTTTATGGTAAATGGATGCTGATCCTTATTCCTTCAATCTTATATCCTATTTCTCTTAAGGTGAATTACTTTGAGCTTCTTATGGGCTTGCTAAATTATAGCACACTGGATCCAGACAGTGATTATAAATATGATATTCACCTCTCATCATGTTATAAAATATAAAAATTAGATGTTATGATTTGATTAAATATAAGAGAAATATGTATATTTTTTTTCTTAAAAAAAAAGGACTGATATTGTGTAAAAATTTCATAAAAACAAAGTATTTATGTTCTCAAAAACTAAAGAACATAAAAATATCTGCGTCACTTAACCAGGAGGAAAGTCTTGTAAGCTTTGTTGATGGGAGATCAGTGTCATTAGTTACTTCTTCTAATTGTTCTTGATCCTTGATGCTACTTTCACTTCTTTATACTCACTTTATCACTCATTCTTCATATAAGTAGGTAGAGTTTAAAATTTTAAATCCCACCTCTTTATGAAAATATGTGAATAAGAAAATAGATATAAGAAAGTAAAACAAAGATTATTTAAGTGGTAGTTGAAATGATTATTGTAATATGGAAAAGTAGTTCTTCATTGTTTCCAATTGTTCATTTTATGAAGAAAATGGAATGAAAAGTTAAGGGCTTGTTTGAAAGTGTTTTTAGATGTTTTTATTTTATTATTTTTAAAACAATTTTTTAAAAACAACTTCTAAAAATTATTTTTTTGGAACCAAAAAATAAAAAATTTATTTAAATGTAAATTTTGAAAGCAAGTGTTTTCTTTATTTTTGAAAATGAAAAAAAATGTATTTAATATTATTTATAACTTTATCATTAATGAAAATAGGTATTCTTCTTATTTTTTAAAAAAATATGAAAACAGCTGTATACAAAAATAGGAGAAAACACCATTTTACTGTTTCCTGAAAACTATTTTTTAGTTACACTTTTATAAAACAGTTTTTGAAAAATAATTTTTGAAAATAAATTTTCGGACAAGTTTTTTTATTTTTGTAGAATAAAAAAATTATTTTTAAAAAAAAAAATTATTTCCCAAACAGGGCCTAAAAGTACGTAAGGGTAAATATTAGCGTGCGACACATGTTAGAGAAGAGATAGGGGAATATTTGCCCAAAGCATAGAATGGACAACTCAAAAGGGAGAAAGGTAGAGACAAACATTGCTTATTAAGATTCGCACATACAATGGCTTTGGCTGGCCTTGAAAGAAACTTACCAAAAGTTTAAGCCCAAAGATAGAACTTGTATTAAGAGTTAATTCAATCGTTAAAGATACTTTATCTCCTATCATCTGTCTTTAAGTTAGTATTTTACAGTCGAACAGATCAAACATATAATACGATGTGTAAATATCAAGTCACTGTAAAAATTTAAAAAAGAACCATGGGATCCTTAACTTTGAAATAAAATAATATATCTTACTTTAAAAAAGGGGAAATGCACCATTCTTCTACGAGACCTGAGTGTGGAAAAAGTTAATAAAACAAGTGTTGGAATCACAACTTCTGAGCAGATCAGTTGTTCACCAATGCTTTTAGTTCGTTGAACAATATTCTATTATTGTCTACCCTTGATCTTAAAGTTCGCATGCGTTGAGATCATGCAAGAATATTATTAATACTTCTTTTTTGCATAAAACAAACATAGATTCACTGGATTGTTAATGTTAATGTAGACTACAATTTTGCTGAAAACAATACAAAAGCTTTTGTCTATTGAGATGATCATATTATTTATTCATATGTAATTAACCCACTCTATAATCAATGTATTTCACCTAAGGAATATGGATTCTCTCAATTTTCAAAAGAAGTTGAAGGTGTAAATTCAGGATAGAAATAGATAAAGAAATTCTTTTTATATTGAAATAGCAGATCTCAATAACAAAAAAAGAATCTCATAAAAGAAAATTATATTTTTATCTTTTTGAAATTAAATAAAATTGATAGATAAAATTTGTATTCAAAACCTCTTTAAAATTGTGAAATTATATAAATTTTTTTATAATTTTTTATCTTGTGACATTTATGTTTGATCCTCTAAATTTTTCTTTTTTTTTCACAAGACTTTTTCGAGTTAACATTTCCAGGTATTCTTCCACACAATAATGGCACACATTGCAAGTTCCCTCTTTTTTTTTGTTTTTTGTCACCAATCGAATATGACACTAGCTTGTGCAACTAAATAGATAAGAATGGTTATAACCACTTTTGAAAAGAAAATAAACTTCACATACTAATACATGAAATTCAACTTTATTCAACAATCTCTGAAGTTGTGAAAAGACTATATGACAACACATAAAATGTAGGAAAATAAACAGGAAATGCAGAGATACAAATCACGCTTATTACATAGAATACTATGTGACAATAATCACCAAGGAGCCACTTGCTATTTTGTTGATCATGATGGCATTATCTTAGGACAAATTCCACTCACACTCCTATTTTCATAAATATACTCATTTTCCTTGTTTTTGTGAAGTAAGGAAGATGAGTGTATATTTGAAGTAGAGAAAAAAAAATATGAGCATATATATATAAAAAAGGATTGTCAGTACATATTTCTGAAAATAAAAAGGATGTAAATATATTTATACTAAATATCAAGAGAAGTAAGTGTAATTTATCTTTAATCTTATTCACAAAATACATTTGGGCTAGCATATTCTAGTTAATCGATTATTTGAACCCAGGCTCAAAAGTTCTCAGAAATCAGCTTAAAAAACTGTAAAAGAATACAAAAAAGAAAAGAACTGCCTATCAATGTCTTGTTAGAGGCTCATTATTTGCCAGAGGAACTGATGTAGCTTTCTTATTGGGCTCAGACGGTGATTCCCCCCAATCAATCCCATGTTTAAATTTTACGTCACCGCCTACTGGGTGGCGCTCATTGGCATCACTGGATTTAGGGTAGCCTTGTGAATGCCCCCTGTCCTGAGGCAAGACACTCAGCAAGAACCTGTGTATCATCTCATAACTGGTGAATGTAATAACAGCCGATGGAGTTGTTCTTAACAAATTTGTTGCACAACCGCGATAAAAGCCAGGAATTCCTTCCTTTTGGAAAACTTTTCTGGCACAGTCAACAACCCCTGCATACCGGACATCCACACTTTTGGCATGGCCTTGCTCTTGCAGCTTGGATCGCACCACCTAAAAATATGACTTACAAAGGTCAGCTAAACAAATATGTGCCATACGTGAGCAAATATACAGAGCCATGCATAGTCATGCCACACTTTTTGCTCATAACAATTCAGCCAGAAGGTTTGACATACCTCGTGCGGATAAGTCATTACAGAGGCAAGTACTTTGGAAATTGATGATGCAACAGCAACATGTCCAGGACTTAGCTTGTCAACTGTTGTATTTTCTGATTATTTGAAATTTTTAGTTAATCAAAAGGTATATAAATTGAAAATAGAGAATTGAAAATAGATAATTTTATTTATGCAAAGAACCACTGTTAAAATGAATTACTGCTATCATAGTTACCCTTTTTTGCTATATATGACTTGATCTTTTCATATGCCGGGAATTGAATTGCAACATGACTTACGCCGGCCAATGAAGGTACAATGCCACTGCCTCATAAGAACAAATATCATCAGAACTCAGTTAAATTCATAGAGATCATTGACTGAGATCATAGCCAACAATCATCATTTGCTCATAGAGTCAACACATAACACAGTTAAAACAAAGCTACTACAGTCCCAATACTTAGAATAAGCTCTATAAATGATTCCATTTTAAAATTGGAATGCCCTGGGGCGCAAAAAAAAAAAAAAGGAAAAAACAAAGCTGGACTTTATAAAAAAAGCTTACCTATATAGTCCTCTCAGGCCTTCCTCATGTGTAATCCTTGTCAAAGCAGAGAGAATGCTTCTGTAAGGGATAACATCTGGCCTCATTCCTTGTGTCTAATGGGTATAAGAGAAAGGAATCAATTAACGTCCAAAGTGACATAAGGCAAGGCATTTATGCAATGAAATTATAAGGATCCTAATCAATCATGCGGCATATGCATCACGAACAGCTAAAGAATTTACAATAAAATTGCCACATGAAAAATATCACAAACATATGAATGCATAGGAATAGTAAGAACTACTGACATGAAGTAATGAGCAGGCAACCAAACACAGGTAGAAGAAATAAACAAAGGCTCCTAATTTGATATATTTAGTGGCATTACAGACATTATAAACAACCCTTTTTCCCAAAAAAATAAAAAGCAGAAAAAAAATGGACTTCAGAATCACCAACTTACTTGGAGTCTGGTCTTAACAACCCACAATGGATTTGTAGAAATTGCAGTGGCTGCCCCAGCACTAGCAGCAGCTATCATATTCTCACCAGTTGTGAGTTGGTCGCGGCCATCTGACACAAGATTAAGAATGTTATAGACAATCAATTTGACCCACTACAATTCAGAAGCAACCAACACCAGAAAGATATCATTATACTTCTAAGGACTCATGAGATGATAAAAATACCACACGCATGTGTTAAGTACAATGACATAGAACCTACCATGTGCCCGAAGCAGGCCTTTTAGTCGCTCATATACTGCGAAGTACACCTATACATGAATTAACATTTTTGTTATTTGGACAGATATGAGGAACAATTCTTACAAACACATATGCAGATGATATTAGCAAGATTGTTGCCTCTCAAGTACAAAAATTATTCAAAAAAGAAATCAACAGATCATTATGGGCCAGAAAATGAAATTGGAAGATTAATTGACTGATTGTTCATTTGTTGATGCAAAAGTAACTTTGCAGATACTCTCCACTCCTTTGGGGGCAAGACAGAGGAATGTGCGGTTCAATCTTAATTTAACAAGGAAATAGGAGGTCATTGACATGATGTTTGTAAGCTAATAAGTTCTCTCTTTGAAACTTGGAAATGTTTCCCTTTCTAAACAGAAAAGTACCCAAAAGAAACAAATACAAATCAACTTAGAATTACATCAATACTAGATAGATGACAATCGATGTGAGAACTTATTAGTATATAGAAAAGGGAAAGAATAAAAGTAAGAAGACCCATAATTTGGTAGCAGTAATGATGAAACAAATGGAAGCAAGAAGGTTGGGAAATATTGTAGCTCTACAGACAAACAAATGAAAATCAGAATATATATATATATATATATATATATATATATATATATATGAAGATTGTATTTAGTTCTGATAAAGACACATGTAACCATAAATTTGGGATGAATGGCTTGTATTTATTATTTCAAAAGGATTTTCAAGTAAGGCGGGCTTAGAAGCACGTCTTGAGTGTGAGCTTAAAGCAACCTCACATTTTTTGCCATAATGATCACTGATCACAGCATAACAATATAGTTAGAAAGACAAAAGGAAGAGAAACTCACCGCCCAGTTTGGAAGTAATGCTAGTATTGTTGGTGAAAGACCACGATACATTCCCCTAAAACCTTCAGTCTTTACAATATTCTGCAAGCCTGTGATAATGACACTACCTAAGGGAATAGAAAAGTTAGACCTGAGAAAAATCACTTAAAACATGTATAACAGAATTTAATAACAGTGAAACTGTACTGTCAACATATAGTTATGACACAACATTGATTGTATTCACATGCTCCCGCATTATCAATCTGAAGCTGATGACACAAACTTATTTATCAAAAGAAAAACACTTCACAATGGCACTACTATAGCTAAACTAGAATATTGATATTAACTAGGACTGTTGTGCATCCATATTTGAGTATTATATATTAATAAATTAATAAATACCATATGAAGCCATAAAAATCACAACTCCACAATAAAAGAATGTCCAAAATAATATTTGAATCCAAAGGAACAAAGTAATTCTATCAGTTTCTGAAACTCATGTCAACTGTAAGCCTACAACTACTTTTCCATTATAATAGATTAATAGATATTCAATGCAAGTAATCCAATCACGACTCTTTAAAGAAAGAAAAATCCAGCATACCTTTCTGCCCAGCGGGAAGGCCATGAACTTGTAGTCTAGTCTTGATCACATCCAATGGGCACACAAATGTAGCCGCTATTGCCCCTGAAATGTAAATCAAATGAATCCTCCATGAACAAATACTAAACATACGAAACATTCTAGCAGGCATGACAAAATCAAACCAAAAGATGCCCAACATTCTTATTCAACATAACAAAATAAAAAGAAGGAACAAAACGTAAAGTACAAGGGAATTAAGAAAGAACTGAACATTAATGGGGAATTAAATTGAAGAAAGAAATTAGCAAAATAAAGATAAATAATCAACTCAAAATCCAAAAAAAGGGGGGTCGAAGTCTGAAAAGCTTACCAGCAGAAGCACCAGCAGCGGCATTACAGATTATATCTCTGATGTTGTGACTACCACCGGAAGATTGGCCATTACTACTCATATTAAAACAAACCCTTACAATGAAGTTTCTCAAAATCAACAAATCAAAAGCAATTCCTTATCAATCACAGAAAAAGCAAAACGAATTCCCATGGCAGATCTTCAAGCACTTGTTACTTATATACTATCTCCACAAAAGGGAAGAGGGTATTGGTTTGAAAGGGTTTACGGGGCGAATTAGTCCAAGAACGACGAGGTCGTGTAAAACACTACGAAATTGGATTGAACTAATGAGGAAATTCGCATTGGGTTTGATAGTTGAAGGAAAGACTACGAATTGGTTGAATTCTTTCGTTTCTATTTCCGTGTTTGTTTCTTTTCTGGGTCATTGATGTTGCCTTCCGGGGTGCCCAGAATGACCGCTGAAGTTGAAAACTTTAGGATTTGTTCAAACTCTCAATGTTAGACTTTAGAGGAAAGTGGCTTCTGTAAAATTTTGGACTTTTCGTTAAGTGAATTAAAACTTGCTTGTGTAATCTTTATGTTGCTTCCAAATTCCATCGCATCAGGGCATTTATTAAGGTGGGGAGGATCGGTGTTAGGCGGTTTTTTTAGGTTGTATATTTTAAGTTGGCTTGTATTTTCCTCCCAAGGTAAAATTACACTTTCTTTTAGTTTCTTCCACCAATATTCTGTTTTGTTCCTGTTGTGATTATAGAGCTGTTAAACAGATTCCTATGATATATCTGTAAATGGGTTCATACAAATTTGTCGTAAAAGATCTACAAAAATTTACGCATTGTTCAAATGACAATTCAAAGCTTAAAATTTGCAGTTCTTAAATCTAGCAAACCTATTCGCAGATTTTTTTTCTGTTTTTTTTTTAAATCATTCAAAATCCTTTTTAAAATAATTTTAAACCTAAAACAATAATTATAAAGTCTAAAATCATATATTTATAACATTCTTAATGTTAACAAAATTTATAAGTATTAAAAAAAATTTAAAAACATTACAAGAAGATCTTAAAATAAAAAATATATATAAACTACTTGATATTTAATCTTCAATTTAGAAACACATTTTATATATTTTATTAACTACTTGAAGAAAATAAAGAAAGTGTAGAAACTCCATGAATACATAGAGTGTATTTGACAAATATTATAAAGGGTCCGTTTGGTATGCTGTACAGGATAAAACCTGATAGTATAAGACCTGATAGGATAAAGCCCGATAGTATAAGGCCTGATAAAATTTTAATACTATACAGTGTTTGGGATGACACTGTATAAGATATTGTATTGTATAATATAATACTATACTATATTTAGTGATGTATTGTATAACACTGGATAGGATAAAAATTAATTCTTTTGACAAAAATATCCTTTCCTTAAAAATATACTATATTCATTTAAATTTGTCATATTATATTATTTTTTAAAGAAATAAAAGTCCCATGATCTAAAAAAATGAAAAGGAAAAAAACTCCATAACCCTATGTACATTCATGTTTATTAACCAAAGAAAAAATAAAACATATAAAGCATGTACACAATTTCATACTTAATTAAATTCATCAAGTATGCAATTTCATACTTAATGTATCTGGACCTTTTTTTAAAAAAAAATGGAATACTAAATTTCATTTTTTGTGAGCATTATTTCATACCGTCTCTCTATTCTGAATATTTATTATATATGTTATTTTAAATAGTATTTTTTTTCAATGATTATAACAAGATAGAGAGACTAAATAAACAAATATAACTAAACCCAATTAAAAACTATGAAGTGTTTTGTCTTGTGATCCATTTTAGATTTCAATATATAATATTTTAAAAAAATAGTTAATATGTATTTTAATCCTTCAATGAGTAAAATTTGAAACTCATTAGAAACATTTTAAATAATATATAATAATATGTGAAATTGTAAAAAAGTTAATAAAAATACACACCCACGTTAAAATAGGTATAGTTCTGACGCTATCTCCACCTAAGCATATTTTTTCTCCCGATAATGCT
>JANHAO010015550.1:0-14891 GCA_026873985.1 Saraca asoca | reverse complement strand
AAGAACTTTAAAGAACAAAAGAAGAACAAGAAACTAAAATAAAGAATCCTAAAACTATCTAATGATCCTCAGAAGGACTAGGGATACCTTAGGGTGGCTGAGAATTGAGAAAATGACTGAGGATGCCTTTGATCACTCTAAAACGCCCTATTTATAGCTTGACAGGACACGGAACATGGCCGTGCTTCGGGACACAGGCTGGCCGTGTTTCGGGTTGGATGGTTCCACATGCTTTATAGAAGTTTTTGTTGATTTTGCACATAACACAGCTGTGTTGCACAGAACATGGCCATGTTCTGTGCTGACCTCTTGATATTCTTCAGTTTTCTTCATGGTTGAGTTGAGTTCTTCACATGACTTCTTCCTCAGCTTCTTCCTAATCCAATTGTGCTTTGAACTCTTGCTTTCATCCATCTTTCCAAGCCTTTTTAATAACCTAAAAAGAAAATTAAAAGACACAGTAGTATCAAAGAACAAAGACACAAAACTATGACAAAAAGAATAACAAAACCTAAAATTAATAACAAATTGAGAGGTAATAATCAATATAATAATAGGTATTTTACTTGTTTATCACTTGCCCACGCGAGGGCATCTGAAGTAAAAGGGCCAGCTAAAGCTCCAAAAGTGAAAAGAGCATTTGTCTCATGTTAGAAAGTCTCTGGTTGTACTTCTTCATGTGCAACTCTAACTCGGCCCCTAGCATGGCCTCGGCTTCTAGCTCTACCTCTACCTTAAGGTGGTGGTGGTGAAGAAGATGGTTCATGTGAAGCTCTCTCAGATGCTTCTTTAGATCAACATGCAATATAAGCCAAAGAATTGGTCTTGGGTGACATCTCCTTATTATTAAGCAAAATGACTTGTTTAAGCAATATTCAGATACCTATGCAAATAGAAACAAAAGATTTAGGAATTATAGAGATTCTCAACATATTTCATGGAGTGGATATCAACATGTACTTATTCATGTTTCATGCTCTTGGGTGCACTAACATGAACTCAGTACGTGTATCCCAATTTGGCAGTTAGAGACTTCTAATCATACACCTAGACTCTAGACTATACTTTGATACCAATTTTGTCATGCCCCGATCTATGAAACATGATTGGCATAGAAGGTCACTAATAGGTAACCCTCTACAAGCCAAACAATACAGTAAAATATTTCATGTGACACACCTCTTATATGGAATGCAACTAGACAAATATAAAATATGTAAGAAATGAGGACACCTAAATAACATAGACATAATTATCAAATCCAAAACATCGAGATTAAACACCATATCATTTTATTTTCTAGAATACTTATCAAACAATTCAATAGGAGTAAAACCACTAATATTGTTCCTATTTCACAAACTTCGCAAGTAATCAAAAAAGAACTCATAGTTTCTATATGTAACTAGAATCCAATGGATAATTCATAAAGGCAACCCTACCTAACAAATATTAGTTATCATTATACACCTTATTCTACCAATAGATATACTCCCCTTATTCTTTCAATAGATATAGTTTATCATAAGTGCACTTGGAGGTTTTCTAAAGGAACTTCCAATGGATTCAAATTTCAAGAAAGCTCATTTAACAAAATATTTCATATGACAATAAGCATCCAAAAGTAAAGAACTTTTTGTTTTTCAACCAATTCATAAATTAAATTATCTAACAACATTATCATCCATTTCATGTAGCATATTTTTCAATAATATCGACCATCCACTATGGTAAAATAATGCAGTCACTAGCATCATATGCAGTAATGATATAAAAAGAATAGGTACATTTTAGTACTCTACATCCAAACATATGTATATTACGTATGATTATATTTTCAAAAACAAGGAACTATCAACATTTTAAATACTTAACAATCTTAATAAGTTATTATGTGTTCTGATCTCAAACAAATCAATATTTTTCTAAAAAGAGGTTCTTAAAAGGAGTAGAATTATCCACTCACCTCTAGATAGCAAGATGATTCCAAAATCGTCTCTTCTTTTTTCTTTAAATCACAAAAACCCTAATAACCAAGTCTTCATCCAACTCCCATAATCTATTTCAAATTTAAAATAAGATCCAATAATTGTCTAAATCTAGTCTTAAATCAAAAGAAAATCAAATGGAAGAAAGTGCACAAATGGTTTACCACCAACTGATCAAAGGAAGGGAAGAAGATAGATTGCCTTGCAATAGCCCAAGAAAAGCAAGGCTGACCAAAAAAATGAGTCAGGCCAGTGGGTCAACCTAGTCGAAAAAAGTTGAATATGCTGAAGGAGAGGAGATGAACGTACTCCACTAGCTTTCCAATTCTAGAACTAGGCAGTTTTGAGTTGCACTCCTGATGCATCTAGCCTCCATCTCAACCTCTCATCGATCCACTCTGAGCTGCCATCACTGATGGAAGCCGCCAAATGGAGGAGCCCTCCTATAGAGCAGTATGGCTCTGCCTTAAGGCCTCATTTTCGCAGCTACAATAGAAAGGATAGTGTCACCGACAAAGTGAACGAACTAGTAGCAAGCTGATCGAAGAGCTACTAAAGGAGAAGATCATCAGGGAGCTCGCCTACCTCCAAGCTGGAAAACACCAGAAAGAAGAAGAGGGAGTAGTTGGCAATCGTTCTGTTGAACTAGTAGAAGAAGGAAGGAAGCCTAAGAAATGGAAGGGAAAAAAAAAACTACCTAGTTGCCAGAAGGATGGAGAAGAAGATGATGATGATGAGACTAGAAGTAGGGGATTGGATAGAGTGAGAGGGAGTTAATGCTAGGAAGAAAGAAAAAGAAGTAAAAAGGAAATGAAAAAGAAAAAGAAAAAAATAAAAAAAAAAAAGATAAAATTACCTTTTGGCCACAACATAACTTTAAAACACTCGCAATAAAACCCCTACTTACAAATTTTTTTTATCAAACTAAACATAAGTTAGACTAAAAATTATATACTTTTAACACATAATTTTACAAATTTAATATTAGCTTAATTTATTTACTAGAGTGTTACAAAATCTCACCCCTTCTGAAAGGGTGCAATGCTTAGAGAGCACATAAACATACTGAACCTTTTGAGCTTATTTTCAACATATAATCTTTAAGATAAGCTAAAAAGACCCCGAGATCTGTCATGATGGATCCATGTTCCTCACACAAAAGAGGCATCATTAAGATTCTTCATATATAAAATATATAAATAGTATATACTTTATCTCAATCATAGAGGTCATAACATTGCTCTTAAGTAGAATATCACCAACATAAGAATAGAATCACAAATATGCTCATACCTAACTTAAAATAGACACATAGTCTCCTTAAACCCAAGAGAAACAATAATCTCAATAACCTTGAGATACCATTGTCTAGACATTTTATTCAAACCATATATATAAATATTTTAAATTTACACATGAAGTATTCTTTACTCTTCTCTTAAAAATCATCTGGTTGGTTCATATAAATAGTTTTTGGCTGATCATTATTCAAGAATGCCATCATGCATCTGGTGAAGCTCTAGATCAAAATAAGCCACCAGTGCTATAATAACTTGAAACATGTCTTCAATTAAAACAAATAAGAAAATATTCTACAATTGAAGCCTTCTTTCTAAATGTGGCCTTTGTCACCAATATAGCTTTATGCCTTTAATCGCCTTTTGAGTATCTTTTGATCTTAAAAGCCCTTTTGCATCCAATAGACTTGTAAACAATAGATAACTTTATATAATCTTACACATCATTATAGATCATTAAAGCAATCTAACATTTACAACCTCCATCCATTCTAAAGAATTAGTGATTGAAACAGCTTCTTGAAAACTAATGAGATCAATTCCATCACTGATGTCCAATTTGTGCTCTTGTAGATATATCACATAGTCATTAGTAGTTCCTAGTTTATGACTCATTAGGATTTCCTCAAAGGTAGTTCATTTACAAGACAAGGTTCTTTTCTACTACCAAAGGAGCATTAAACTCTGCAACTTCCACTATCGGTTTTACCATATGTTATACTGGATCAGTGCAAGTTGTTTCAACCAATGATGGTTCTAGTGGAATAGCAACTTGTACTTCTCTAAGAGAGATATTACATGGTCTTAACTCCCACTATCTAACTAATAAACAAAATAAGGTCCTTCAATAATCCTAGTGGTGTGGATCAAACAATAAAATTTACTATTTTTGTAGCTGTTACAACATCCAACAAAGTGACCATCAATAATCTTTAAATTAAGTTACTTAATAAATAAATCATATGGCTTCACTTTAGCCTTACAACCACAGACATAAAAATGCCTAAGACTAGATTTTTCCCATATAGCAAATTATATGGGTTTTAAATATAGACTTACTAGAGATTTGATTCAAAATATATACCACAATCTTTAAAGCATTACCTTATACAAAATCTAGTAAAATTTAATGCACCAACATGCATTCAGTCATGTCCATGAGTGTGCAATTCACCACCTTTATAGGAACTGCTTGATTTCTTATCATTTTTTAGTTCAATCTCAACTTTAAATGCCCCAAAAGAATATAAGGATTCAAACTTTTTAGTGGATATTTTCACCCAACAAAAAATTGATCAATTACTAATGAAGAAGATATATTAGTATCCACCCATAGTGCTTGATGAAATCAATCTAGTTATATTATTGTGAATTAACTCCAATACATTCAACCTTTTGGTCCACTAACTCTAGTAGGGAGTATCTCCCTTGATGCAATCAATACACGCATCAAAAAATTATAAGTCTAGGCTATGAAGAATCTTTTTTTTTATCCATCACTCCATCCTTCTGTGAAGATATCACCTAAACACCCATTCCACAGCATTGAAGATCCCACATTAATTGTAACTCTTTTGTATCCAACCACAGTATTTAACTGACTAACTTTCTAATTTTCAAATGGTAACTACACCTACATATTCTTCTTGCACTTTTTCACTATTTTCAATCTGACTATCAACTTTTATTACTTGACTTCCTCTTGTTTCTTAATGCTTATAATAAATTTGTAATACAAATGATTGCACCTCCATCTAACCACAAAGTATTTGACAAAACGTCTCACTAGAGCTAATCAAATATCTTGATTTATTGTAATATACACTCAAAATCAGGTTCCTTTGGGTGTGATTTACTTCCATGCTCAACACTCAATCAGTGTGAAATAAAGTGAGCATAGAGATTCTTCAATCCTTCACATCATCTTTCACTTGACTAACTATAAAGGTCATTTTATTAAAAATCTACTCACCCTTTTAGGTGTGATATAATGTCTCAAGAACAGCAATTTGAACTAGAAGAGACTCTAAAACATGCTAAATTAAATGACTATTTTCTGCATCCACTTTCATGCCCATAAACTATCATAATAGTATACTAGTTCCACGATATGCTCATTAATTATACTAATACCATTGTAAACAGTTTTATCTAATAACGATAAGTAATATGCTTTTCGACCTTATTGAACTTTACAAATTTATCAACTATAAAATCCATAATCACGTTAGCATTTGGAGAGTTAGCAATGCCTTTCATGATGGTGTTATTCTTAATATACATCATAACCATTAAGTACACTCTATTAGAGTATGTCCACTTTCTACGAAGAGTCCTTGTGCAACGGTAGAGTCATCATCTATCATTGGCTCTCCCTTTCTCCATTCTAAATATGAAATTTAGTGATTGTTAGGTATGATATTAGCAGCTTAGCCCAGATATCTTCCACTTAATTCAATCCTCATAATTGATCTCATATTCTATCTTCATGATAATCAATTGCATAGTTAACAAAAGAATTGAGGAAATAACAATTTATAAAATTTATTATAAATTTTCAAAATTGCATGTTCAACATAGTCATACTATAATATTTCCTTAATAACTATGCAATTCTAAATAGTATTACATTATAAAACCCAACACTAATTGTGCATTTAATCCTTCGTAATATAACATAAAAATTGAATGCTACACTCCTAAAACTTAACATTAATAAGGTATTTAAAATTTTAAGAACATAACAAGTAAGTCTAACACTCACATTATTACTAACAAACTATGTTAATAATATTACACCCATAGGGCATATATATTATTAACATAGCACTCTCTTAAATATAATTCTAAAATTTAATTTTAGTACAATTTTATGCAACTGATCCCATGATAGTTAAGTACACAATTGCACAAATTTTCATGGCATAATATGAGCAAAATTGATTCTTACATAATTTTACAAATTGCACACAACACTTCAGAAAATATTCAAATGTGAAAAAACATTAAATCAATCTACAAAAATTAAATAGAGTAATATAATATGTAAGAATCATATAGTAAATTTTTCATATCCAAAAAACATGAAATTAATGCTCAAATAAATAGGACAATAATTATATAAAATATTTTTATTTTTGAAAAATTTTGGAAAATTATATATAATAGTCCAATATATAGCAAACATGATAAAATTTTTAGGCTCAAATAACATTAAATAATTACTCAATTAAATTGGAAAAAATAAATAAAATATTTTTATTTTCAAAAAAATTTAAAAAAAAATACTATAAATAGAGCTCGGAGAATAGAGCATGATCATGTAATTTTTATCACCATCTACCACCTCTATAATGGTGCATGGCTCCACGTAGCACTGGTGCAAGTAGCCAACTATATAACTAGACTTGACCTAATTTGCAAACTCTTCAATTCAACCATGTTTTTCTTTTAACAAAATTCTTGTATGGGTATTTTTATCCATATCATTCTCCATCAAAACCCTCTATCAATTTCACAAAATTGGCACTTGTTTGTACAATTGGAAAAACTAAAACTAATTCAAGTTTCCAGAAAAAATTTCTTTCAAGAAGTTGAAAATTGAAGCTATAACAGTTCAGGTTTTCCAAAATTGATTGAGGGGCTTTTATCTACCTCATCGTTCTATCAATTAAATCTCGATCAATTTGTACAAATATCTTATAATTGAACAAAACTTTGAAAAAGAAACTTCCTACCCAAATAGATATATAAAATTTCAAAAAACATCATATTTTCAACAATATTTATTCAAATTGATTTGTGCCTTTTGTACATTATAGACTCTTGAAATGCAATCACAAATTTATTTGAAAAAAAAAAACCTTTAAATCTCTTGAATTTATGAATTAAATTTTTTGAAAAAAAATTCAAGTTACATTAATTCATAATTTCACCTAAAGAAGGTTTAAAAAAAATTATAACCAATTTAGAAATACATTAACTAAAATATAAATAAATCTCATATTCTTAGATCCATAATAATTTTACATCACAAATTATGTATTACATAAAATCCCAAAGAAACAAATCTGCACAAATTTGAGCCTTTGTAATATGAAAAGAAAATTTTGGCTCCGATACCAATTGTTAAAAAAAAAATTAGATAAATTGAAATAGCCAATTCATTAGATCTATTAAATCATATTACAATGCATCAAATTTGTATATAAAAATCCAATTAATAATAGTAAAATTGTACCTGACATTATATGATAATCCATGATAGTAAAGTACTCCTTTGTCAGGCTCACTCCTTATAACTCTAACAAAGAAAAGGGAGAGAAAACTATATCTGAAATATCAATGAAGCAACTACAGCTCTATTAAAGTATAAATAGGGACATATCTTATTGTAACTCTATTGAGCCAACTAATTTATCATTGACCCATCATCATTGGCCCCATCAATAGTCTAGCTGTCATTATAAGTCTAAAAATTTGATTACATAATTAATTAACCTATAATAATTAGTTATTGTGACATTTGATCAATCTAATAATGTATGACTTAATTAAATTATGGTATTCCACATAGTAAAATTCCAACACCCTTCACTCAAAAATTTTAATCAGAATGGGAAAACTCGGATATTAATTTGAAGGTTTTTGCAAAATAGTAGTGCAATTAGTTGTAAAGTAACTCTGATTAGGACTTGTTTTATATAATATCTGTTTCTTTAGCAAGGAAACAAAAGCAGTAAAAGCTGCGCCATTATATTTAAAGGTTGGTGTAATTAGTATTGGTCCTCTTTCAATCCATCGGCAGTTTGGCCTATTGTGAATATCATCCACTTTTTGCTATATGCCGTTGGTATGATTAGATATTTTGAAATACGTATATCTCATTGTTAATGTAGCTCTTCTAATTCTTTTGCTCTAAAATGCAACAGTGCTGGTTTTGAATAGACTTTGCTTCTCTTTTCCTAAACAATCTGTCAAAGAATATATAGAGAGAGGATTAAATATAAAGAGGAATATCTCTGTAAATCGGACACAACTAATCTATTGAATTACTACTACTACTACTACTACCCCATCTTTGTTTCATATATGAATTAAATTCTTCACCAGTTAATTTCTAGCAGTTGGTAGTTTCCCAACTGAGGATGCTTAGGGACATGTTACTTATCAATTTTTGACAGTTCTAATTTTCACAGTCTTATCCTGAGTAATTAGAATTCATAGACACAGTCAAATTTTCTTTTTCCTGGAAAAGTGGTGTATTGATTAAAACCAATTTAGTATAAAAATATATGTATAGATTTTTAGTTGCACTTAGTACACTTAGATTGTATGCACTAAACTAATAAAAAAAAGAAACATATCAATAAATTTATACTGTGTGCATTAAACCTATCAAAGAAGGAATATATTATCAAATGGAAAAAATATATTGCCTTAATATGTAATAAAAAATTATATATCACTTTTCTGATTAATTTAAGACGGTAAATACAACTAAAAATCTCTCCTCAAACAGACACAAAACTCGCTTTGATGCTTTAGTTTGTACAAGGCAATGTCTCTCTTAGTGTAATACAGCATTGTCTTTGGCGAATGAAATACAAGTTTGTGGGTGCTCTAACCAAAAGAACAAGGCATGCTTAAAAAGTTATTCGGGTCAAGAGCCTAATCTACATATCCAGAAGTGCTAGTCGTGTACTCCACGGCAAGTTCATGCACTTGAATTGAATATATATATATTTGAAGCATCAAGTACTTTGAAAATGAACATGCTCTTAATTTTCCATCGCTGATGAATGATTAGATTCCAATTATTGATGTTTATTAATTTTATATTGATTGATTATGTGACTTGTTCATGTTTAATTTCTTAATGCTTGCTCCATGGGATTCCCTTCCAAAGTATTAGTAATTAATTGGGTTCTTTAGACTTTCCAAGATTAATTGCTAGGGCTTTTGATTGCTGGCAGAACTCCACCTAAAGACCTACAATTAAATTTAAAAAAAAAAAAAAAAAAAAAGGGACATGGGATTTGTTGGTAAGTCTTTATTGAAACTTAAAGCAATTTGAATATTATATTGGAGCCTAGCTCAGTGGCTCCAACAGCACAACTCCTTTACCATTTAGAATGTTGCATAGAAGTAAGCACTGCTGAATAATAATAAATTAGGGTTCGTAAGTGAATTGGGTCCTCCATGTTGGCTTAGACTGTGTAGGATCCTTTTGAGTGTTTTGGAGCACATTGAAGTTGTGTTCACTTCCTTTTTCTCAACCAAGAAAAACAAAAAGAGAAGTAAGAATGCTTGATATATATATATCTCTATATATATATATATATATATATATATATACTTCACAAAGCTTTCCCATCAAGCTCAATATTGATGTAATTAGAACAACACACTATGCCTTCCTCTAAGAATACCAATGTTGCAAGTACCACATTAATTTTAGTGAAGGCGCAACTGATTTCCCCATCACCATTTGCTTGAGAGGCTTATTTATACTTTCACTTTTCATCTCCTATCCTGCTCATTGTGCTTAATTACTTGTCTGTGAAACCGTGTTTTTAGCATAACACTCATTGCACAATCTAAACTAATGAATTAATTTAAATCAGACACTGAATGCATTCAAATAAATCTGATTTGTATTATTCATTAATTTGTTTTGTCGCAATTTGTCAATGGTAATAGACATTAAAAGCTGCTAATTTAAAGTTTTGACGCATCAATTCTGCGGAGTTTTTTTTCTAAATTATAATGAGCTAGAGCCACAAATATTCTCGCATGGCTTTGCCTAAAAAGTGTGGATGTTAGAAGGCTACTCTTTACCAAGATAAAGGTTAAAATGGATGAATTGTAAGTTTGACCTAAAACGGTTTGCTTGCAAATATATTTTACGCAAGATTCAAGATCAAAGGTGAAAGCAGCATCTTTAAAAGCTTGTAACTCCATGGGATAACCTCGTGATATTCAGCAAATAACCCTCCATTACAATAATCTTAAAAAAATGTTTTTAAAATTGTAATCAATTAATCTTGACATTGTAGCATATATCTTCATCTTAAAATTGAAGCTATATGAGCTACTTTCTTCTTTTATATAATTAATAGCTTGAAATTGCTTTCTGGGATATATACAACAAATTGGACTATCTCTGTACGTAGGATTGAGACCATTACATCAACTTGAAATGATAGATCTTTAGGTCCTCTCTAAAAGACATAAATTAAATCTTATCAATTGAAAGTTATTAAATCTCTGTTACATTATTAACAATAGCTTATAGGTATTCTTCCTTATTATTTATTTTTTCTCGTCCTTCTTATTATGAAAATCTTAAACCTTTATTGAGGTCCATCTCGAACAATATGTGATATAAAAGAATTGACATTCGGGTGCAAAATATATAGAATGACTAAAAATAGTCACGTGCCATGTCAGTAAGATATTTTAGTGAAATTCTATATATACTTCTTCTGTATAATATTAATGGACATATATAATAATGCATTTTCGTCAATAATCAAGCAATTAATCATCAACATGAAATTGGCCGAAATTAATGGAATGTAAGAATGCTGTATGAAATGTTTTAGCAGATAAAATCTTGTTTTTGCATTAGTGAACCTGTTTATTAGACAATTAATACACAAGGTCGAAATTCGAAAAATAAAATAAAACCTCTTTTTTATATGTTACAGTATATAGTATATATTTTAGGTAAAAAAAAATGAGACATTAAAAGTGAATCATTAATTTTATTTTTGTTAAACTATTAATACACAAAGTCATTGGATTGAAGTCTCTGCTTCGGCTTGTTTGGTTTTAGGTTTTGCTCTAGAACAAATGTAGGAGATAGTAAGGCAGAGGAAACTACAACAGCCAAAAAGAAGAAAAGAGAAGGGAAAGGTTTTGATTTGATTAACAGTCCAAGTCGCAATGAAGACGAAGAGAGAAGAGGCAGAATGCTTATACAAGTGAGACCACTATATGAGGTATATATGATAGATCTCACTGAATATACAAATGTGATTTGATCTCTAACTTACTCAAATTTTTTACAAACTAATCTTCACTCCATGAGGATGTTCCAGTTCCACTCTTTCTTCCTCAAATTCCTCCTTAAAAAGATGGCCTCCCACCATGGGCCCAAGAAGAGTAAGCTTCATGGTTCAACTGTTGCCCATTTGGAACCAAATTCGGAGCAATATTATAACCCGGAATTGACGACGACGGCTCCCCCATAGAACCACCTTGCTGCTGTCCTCCTCCTGCACTTCCACCACCATCATCAGCCCCCACCTGTCCGTGCCCTTCCTCTTCGTCCTCAATGGGTAATCTCTCATAAGTTGCATTAGAAAACGTAGCTGCCATTATCATCACCGATCCTGACGCCACCAGCGGGCCCACCACGCAACCGCCAACCACCTGTCCCTGACCTCCGGCTAGGTAAATGGTTAAACCGGTTGAACCCGGTGGTGCTGGCCCAGGCAAAAAAGAACCAGTTAAGGAAAGAATCTCGAACCGGCCTTGAAGTGCCATGACGGCGCCAGGTGCTGTTGGCTGGCGAAGAGTGACGTTGGTGACGGTGCCGCTGCCGCTAAGAACGCAGACCCCCCTTTGCCTTCTTCTTGCAAACTGAACGACGCTATCAGTAATGTCGGCACCGTTTGCTATCTCCAAGACATGGCTTCGCAGTGCATTAGGGCTGTCCCTCGTGACGAATATTGGTGGTTTTGGCTTGTTCTTAGAGCCTGGGGGACGGCCTCTGGGGCGGCGAGTGGTGGCGACTTCAATAGCTCCTTCTTTTGGCTCATCACTGTTTTCTTTCTCGTCCTCTTCAATGCCAGCGCTGTTCCCAGCTGCTGCAATGTCATTCATGGAGATACCCAGATCTGGTTTCTTCAAAGGGGAAGAGCTGCCCGAGTTTTCAAGTCCGGCGAGACCCAAAGAGCCGGTCCACCACCGGTTAGCCATGGTTAGTGGGGAAAGTTGAGTAGACCCACCACAGAATCAAGCTCTAAATATAATAAAATTATAATTACAAGATAAGTATATAAATTGTTTGAAAGAGATGGAAAGCATATAAGTGGAGAAGACGGAGGAAGGAAGTTTCTCTATGTGAAGATGATATCAAGGGAGACACAGAACTGGGGATGTAAAGGTGTGGGGAGGGAGCTAAGGAATTGTTGTTGAAAGTGGTGAGTGAAAAAGAATTGGGAAATGGCTAGTTAAGAGTTTTGTTTATATTTGGGGTTGAGAAGGTGGGATGCACGAGCACGACCTTGCTCACCTCCCGACAAATATGACCAAAGAGAAGGAGAAAGAGAGAATGAGACTTGTTACTTGCTATCGCTTATTAATACAACTTGAATTTGATATTTGACCATTTAATTATGAGATTAGATACATTATAGCTAGTTGTGGACACAATAGCCTCCAATGTATGTGACAATGACCAATTGATTTGACTTTCTTCTTGTTTTTGTTAAACTCAACTAAATTCAACAATTATATATGTCTTGAGAAGGAATGTTGATATTTTTGGTTTGTTTGTATCATTAGGGGAGATCAAAATTAGAGGTCTGCCACAATCTTGACATTTTATACTTGTTTGGGATATTGTGATTCCTTAGTCTGCGGGTGGCTTGACAGTGTGGATTACGAGCTCCTTCTGCACCATCTTTTCATTTTTTCCATGTGTGCACAAAAAGATTATGTACAACCTGCCTCATCTCATAGCTACCGCTATATGTGTTTCTTTAATCAAAATTACACTTTTAACTTAATTTTAAAAACTCAACTCTGAACTTGAGCTAAATTAACAAATATGTAGATCACTAGCATGTCCCATCCACATAGACAAATAAGGAGTGGTTGAACCTCTTGATTTGTTTTGTTTTGTTTCTTTCTTTCTTTCCCCTTTTTCCATCTGTCTTTTATAGAATAAAATTGAAGAAGAAGCTATAAATTTCACTTATTAAACCAGAAGAGAGAGAGAGAGAATGAAATAAAAAAACAAAAAGGATAACTGAAGGTTTTGGAATCTTTGCTGATGAGATCTCTGGGGTTTTCGTTATCTTTTTTCTTTTTCCGTGACAATAGCCTCTTCATTTTGCCGAAATCGACTATGGCTGTCGTAAGTTAAAAACGCAGCCAATTAAATATCTAAAAAGGTAACTAGATTACATAAAATACGGACATGCATAGTCCATAAAACCATTACAACTGTATTCTATCAGACAATGAAGTTGACTTACATTATCTCTTATATGTATGGAATTCCAGGTACGTAGGCATTGCCTCTTTCTCTTTTGAAGAATCCTCGAGCTGTCACTTCCTTTAGGTAAGTACAAGGCAAAACAACAATGCCGGCCACTTCTTTCCAAGAAAGCTACTTTATCTTACGGTAGTGTTTCTTTTGTTGGATGTTTCTCATATTTTTTAGAATGTCTTTGAAAGAAATGTTTCATTTTCTCAAAATTTAGAAATTAAAATTTATTTTAAAATGTTCATATTTTTTTAAATATTTTTAATTCAATATTTTCGTAAAATATTTCTATAGAAGAGTTGAATATCTTACATTCTCTTGACATGAGAATGTTCTAATTATATAAAAAGATCATTTCATCTATTCTTTTTACTAATGTTTTACCACCTTAATCTGTTATTACTTATCATCATTGATTATTACCTATTATTATTGACCACTGTCTATAATCATCCATTATTGTTTATCACTGTCCACTACTATCCACTATTATTGATCATCACTTATCACCTTTAACTATCATTCATAGCCATTGACTATCACCTATAATCATTGATCATGCACCACCATTAACTGGTCAATTTTCTATTATTGACCACTTAATTTCTGATAAGGACATTTTCAAAAATTCGACAATATTTTTAAAATTATATAAATTAATTAAAATATAATATTCTCAAGAATGTTATGATTTCACAAATTAAACACTACCTAAAAGTAATCAATCTCACATGTACAAATGCATAAGACTAAAACCTCACATTTTAAAACTAAGCATGAGAATATCACAACATTTTACTAGAGAATGTGACATTCTAAATAGGATTCAATTTTTTATGAAAAAAATATAAAAGTAAAAGTAAGATATGATATGAGAATAGAAGGATTAGTTTGTATTTACACAACATTCTTTGATATAACTAAATATTAAAGGGAAAATGTTATCACAATTTCTTTATTGAATTTAAGCTAAAAATATTATTTAACAAAAATCTAATGAGTGTAAAAAAATATATATTTAATGTTGTTCATACTAGAAGAGCTAAAAAAATGAAATGCAAGTTTTGGAGAAGTGTATAAGGTCTTATAGCAAATATAGCTAACTAGTATCCTTATCTTGACATCTAAAGGTTGCAAACCTTTTCCATACACTAAACTTATATAAGGGATTTTGAATGGTAATCATGGAAGCATTATAAACATAAGAAGATCCATAAAAAAAAAAAAAAAAGTTGAAGCTCTCTCTCTGTGTGTGTGTGTGTGTGTGTGTGTGTGTGTGTGTGTGTGTGTGTGTGTGTGTGTGTGTGTGTGTGTGTGTGTGTG
>JANHAO010015549.1:0-14774 GCA_026873985.1 Saraca asoca | reverse complement strand
TGTTATTTTTGTCAAACCAATTGCAATTCATTGCAATAAAAGAATTTGCAAATTTTTATGCAAATTATACTTGTTAAGAGTTGTAGAAGCAATTAAATTTCAGTAAAACTTTTTATAAAATTTGTAACAGAAATTATTATAAAAAACTTATAAATCATTTTTTTAAAAAAAGTAAGAACTTTTACAAATTGTACAACTTGCCATCAATTAGGGAAAAATTGCAAAGTTCTAAAAAATGTCATGATTTTTTCAAGAAAATTGCGGAAAGCCAAATTTAGTTGCAATTGATTTACAACACATTGTAACAATGAATGCAGCGTGCAACTTGCTGCTGTTTAGAGAAAAATTACAATTGATTCATTGGTTACAAATATTTTGGCAAACTCAAATCTGTTCACTTTGGTTTCCGTTGATGATGCATTTTGGAAAATTTCTTTTTCTAAAAGTTCTATTTGACTTTTAATAGGTTGACTGAGAAAATACATAGCTTCCTTCTCCGCATAGTAGAAGTGGTGTTCTGATTGCTAACTGCACTATCAACAATTTCCTACTAGGTATCAATTGATAATTAATCTTTCAAAATTCTCTAGTATCATTTGATTTGCTTCAAGGTACACGGGTTGTAAGTTGCAGTTCCAAATTCCAAATTTTGAGAGTTTAAATTCTCACATTGACATAGACCTGAGTCATGCTTTTGGTGATGTACAATTATACTGTAGCTGATGGAGTGCTTATCCTTCCCTTTTTGCTATCATACAAAAGAAAAGAAAAGAAATAGTAAGTAATATCACTCATTTCTCTAAGAACAATAGATAGATAGCCTGCTTCTAAAATTTACACTCCGTCTCAAGACCAAAGAAAAAAAATATATAGACATAAAAATAAGGGGATATTGAGAAGATACCTCTTCCAGTCCTTTGAAATATGGGTGATTGAGAGCCTCATTAGCTAAAATCCTTCTATTTGGGTCCATGCAAACCATTTTCTGCCAAACAAAATAAGTTTGGCATTAATGAAATCAGATAAGAGAGAATCCACTATGTAGATGTAGACTATGACGGTGGTGGCCCTGTAATAGGACAATCATAGCAGCAGAAAGGGCGTTGGCAGCAGCTAGGATGATCGCCCTCCGACTAAGAGCTTCGGCTGCCACGCGAGATTGGAGCAATACTGGCTAGGTTGAAGCAGAGCAACGGCCGGAAACCAGCGGAACGCCGACGACCTGGTGCTTCCTGGTAAGCTGATCAAAGGAGGAAAAGACATCGGACAAAATGAAAAAGAAGGAGAAGCAGAAGCATGGAGAACCAGGAAGAAGAAAAAAAAAGAAGCAGGGCCATTCGAGAGGGGGAGACAGAGAGAAGGAAAAAGGGGGAAGCTGAAAGCAGAGTTGGGACAGAGTGAGGAGACAGTGCCAGAAAGAAAAAAAAAAAAGAAAAAGAAGGAGAAAAAGAAAAAGGAAAAGAAATGAAAAAGAGGAAAAATTACATTTTAGCTACAACAAAAATCTAAAACGCTCGCTGTAATAGGCCTACTTACAATATTTTTTTATCAAATTAAACATCAATTAGACTATAAATTAAGTATTTTTAGCGCATAATTTCACAAATTCACTTCTAGTTAATTAATTTATTAAAGTGTTATACATAATAAACAAAAATACAATGTAATTAATCCTTCTGTTTAAATATAATTATGCTTGTATTAATAATTAAATGAAAAATTAAGTTTATTTATGCAGAAAATGTGCAAGCAAAATGCACAAAATAGAAGAAAGCAGATCATTTTGCACACTATGAGGTCTAAAATGTTTGCATGATTGAAACATTGAGCCAAATGGACCTGTCTCAATATTCAATACTATCACTAAATGATGCCTTTGAAAAAGTATTTGGGAAGGAGCATCTAAGTTGTGTCCATGATCAAAGGATGAAAGTTTGCTCGACAAGTGTGTTTTTGACCAATTCTTAAAGAATCCACTCCACTAGTTCCCCTAATACTAATCCAATGATTCAAGAAAAGCTGAAAAATCTAAAATCAAAGCGTGACCAAATTAAGGATGAGTTGGATGAAACAAAATAACAAGTGCGTGTCATCTTAGATTACATCAAAGACATGGGAGGGCCCATTTCATCTTATTTAGTCAACCAACAAACTATTAATAAATAGGTATGTATAAATACAGGATTAGACTTTTAAAAAATTCTACTTCACTGGACAAATTGTGTCTGCTAATTCCCATCCCATACATATTTGTTGCATTGCTCATTAGACACTCATTTTATTACCATTTATATATCAAATTTCCCAGATGCACTCTGTTTCATTAGTTGCTTGGTAGAGTTATATACTCAATAGCAAATAGACAGGATTTATATATGAATAAAGAATATTCCATTGAAGAGGTGATATGAATTGAAGAACGCATTAAAAAAAATATACTCAATAGCAAATAAAAAATAAATATTATGTTAGTTAAATCAAATAATCCCGAAAATGGAGATATGATTTTAGCATGTAAGATGAAAATGGACTAAAAAGGAAAAAAAAAAAAAAAAACTGTACCCTGCCTTCCTTTCCGAGTTTGCCCCTCTATCTGCAACTATTATCCCATAGATGAGCTTCATATCGCCGTCCACCTATGCCTTTAAAAACAAAAGCCTACAATCATCATCATCTCTCAATCACTTCACACAAGAAAGGATATACAGAGAAGAAAAATTAGTACGCTTGGAAAACCTTGCTACCCCATGGTATATGGAAGTCCTCTGACCAAATGTGTCAGTGGACTTTCTTGGCATGGCATCAATAGCTGGAGACGGAATATCAAGGGCCGTGAAGGACTTGGGTTGCATGTTATCCGACGAGTAACTCTCTCCACCTTCCTTGTTCGCCGTGATGAGCGGCAGTGCCGAGCTAGACTGTAAACCCCATACTCATTGAGAGGGACAAAAATTGCGGAGTTCTGATATTATTTTCAGTAGTGCCAACGCTTTTCTTGTTGCTGTCTGATTGCGGTGGCGGAGTTGGTTGGTTCCTCAGCCATGTTTTTATCATGGACAACCCAATGGAGCTATTGCTGATTGTTGCTGCTTCAGTGTTCCCAGATGGAAGTTGCAGGGAACAGTTTGGGAACATGTACTTTGCGGAGGCTGTATTGCCATATGTTGCTTGATCTTGGTTAGCAAAAGAGTATCGGCCTAGTAAGTTTGCAAGTTTTGGTTGCTTCTGGTTGTTGTCTCTGCCCATTATCATCTCCTCTGAGTTGCTTCCCAAACCCTGGTTCCAATCTTAAAGAACAAAATATATTTCAATTTTTTTAATCTATCTTTTAGTGAAATAAATTAATATAGAAAAACTACGTATGTGTGTCACATCCAGAGACCCAAAAAGTATATATTTCACTTGAAACAAACTCGGAAAGAGAGTAGTGATTAAACAAGAGCAAAAGAGTGTAATTTATAAATCATAGTTAAGGTTATATATGTTTTTCCTTTTTTCAGGTAAGTGCTCTGGAAAAACAAAAATATTCTTTGGATAGAAGAGATAGATAGAGCCTTGAGTAGTAGTGTGATTATTATTTCCGTTGAATGCTTCGAATCGGCCAAACGAAGAAGCTGGGAGGCTGAGAGAATGAGCAGCTGCAGAGTCAGAAGGGAGATCAAAGCAATCACCGCCAGATTTGACATTAGTGTCGTCGGGATTGAAACCTAAGCGAGAGGCGGCTGTTGTTGAGTGATCTTGATTAGCTGGTTGCGGTGAAAGTTCTTGAGGAGAGAGAGAGAAACCCAACCAGTTCATAGACGCCATTAATATTATAATATATAGCAGTAGCAGTACTCAAAATGGGCAAGAGATAGATACAGACCACTTATCTCTTGTGTTAATCTGCAGAAACAGATATACTTACATAAACAGGGGCAACAAGCTATTAATATTTGTATTTTTCCCATTTATTTTTTGGCTTATAAGCAAGTAGTTGTTCATGCATGATGAAGTAAAAGCACAGCTACCTAGTATGAGAAAGATAGAGAGAGGCGGAAGAAGAAAAGGTAGAGAAGTCAAATTATTGAAGAGAACAAGAAGTAATAAAATATCATTTCTTATACGAGTGTGAGAACATTGATACAACTCTGATATCTCTCTCCCTCTCTTCTCTCACTTATATACGCTGATGCACAACTCTTGCTCGTGAATATTCCATCCCCACACTCTCCACCACAGCTCCCTCTTTTTACAATGCTCCCCTATCCATTACCACATCCACCACAACCACTTTATGAATGCCTTGATGGTGTTTGTAGAAAGTATTTCTTTTGTAGTACATGTGAATGGAAATTTTTTGTAGTTAAGCGTTTTGTTTGATTTGGTTGATGGATGTGGCTTTGGTATCAAATTCTACCTTGAAATTAGGTGATTAATTCCACCATTCTTTGTGATTTTACTTCTATTGGGATATTTCATGGAATTTTCAGTTCGCTTTCTTATTTTTGTCGGACTATGCATTTCTGCTTATCCATTTACTCTGCAGTGCATTTTGTTAGAAGTTTAGGATTTCCCATATGGAAATTATCCGAAATGCAGACGTGGCATCTAAATCTGATACTTTTAATGTTCTTGGAACTTTGTCATCATTATTATTCCAAAACATGTACTTCAGTGAGCAATTGCACACAGAGTATATATGCTATTTAGAAAGCATTTTATGTTTATATGCTTGTATAGGAAGGAATAGAGGTGATAAATATTCAGAGAAATGGGTTATGTTGTTGTTTATGGACATACATCATCAGATGAATTCTGAATTGATAAGTTTTGGATGGCATTTACTACATTTTCCCCCATAATCATATTCTTTTTATACATATTAGTTTTGATTATAATCATATCACAAGGTAAATGCAATAAGACCAGAATCTACCTTAAAGAAACAACTACACATTCATGTACTATATGTTCTATCTCTGTTGGGGATCCTTACTTTCACTTGAAGGTCATGTTAGCCTAGCTATCATTTCTTCTCCAGTTTTGATGTTGAAAAATAATTTTATTTGATGTCACGATTTAACTATATCTTTTGAGTATTTGTTTATTTTGTAGACTTAAAGTTGATCGAGTAACATTGAAGATATTAAAAGATCCAACTTAGTCTTAGAGTTTATTGATTCATATAAGATCTTTTATAAGTGTAATCTAATCAGTTTTCAATCTAAACATTTTTCTAAAATAACTAATTTATCTAAACATTTTTCTAAAATAACTAATTTAAGGCAGAAATAAATAAAATGAAATGAGTTTAAAACAAACGTTTTCTAACTATATTTTCAATGCATTCTCACAAGTTAAATTTTTACAAAAAATTATTTTTCACTTTGTGAATTGATTCACAAATTAATTCATAAAAAAAATCTTATGGAATGTACTTGAATTAATTCATAAATCGATTCATGAAGAAAAGTTTTTATTGAAACATTTGAAAACATTTTGAATCGATTAAGCAACCCATTCAAATAACCTTTTGCACAAAGGGTTAATTGTTTCATGAATAGATTTGGGTATGAATTTCTTTATGATTTTCACAAGCTAAATCGATTCATAAATTGATTAGTCAATTATCAGTTAGTTATAACTATTACGAATCAATTCAAGACTCAAAAATCAATTATTTTCAAATGTCGGTTATAGCAACTATAAATACACTCTCGCTCTCATTTCAACAAAGAACACATATTAATTTTCTATCACTTTGAGAACAAAAAATAGAGAAAACTCTTGTGCTTCATTTGATCTAACTTAGCCTCTCAAAATAACATTTGATTAACTACTTGAATCAATTCTCTGAAGGTTACACACTTAGTTACTTGAGATATTCATTTCAAGTCTGGTATTGTTTTCTTTTACCTAATGCTTTTTGTTTTTTAGGTTCCTGAGGTTGATCAAGAACTGGAGATATAAGGAAGAGATTGATCTTCCCTTGCATTTTCAATTAGTTATAAGGTTGATTATAATTAAGTTGAAGGAGTATTGTTAGTATATCTATAGGTCTTACAAAAGCCCAGTGTAAGTCTTGTTGTAAATTGGCTGTTTATGAGCCTAGTTAAAATCTTGTCGTTGTAATAAAAGAAATCATCTGATTGAGGATTGATCTAGTAGATGTAGACTTCATCTGCGATTTCAGGTAAAGTTGAACCACTTTAAAATCCTAGTGTTCTTGATTTATTCTTTTGTACCTTTCATTACTGCATTCTGATATTTTAATTTTCTACTACATTGATGTATTTCCAATATTTTGCAATTCTATAATTCTGCTATTTTGCCATTATTCAATTTGAATAATTGGGAATTGAATTCATACCAATATCAACAACTTCCATATATTCTTTATCTTCTAATAGAAACTTTATTGAAAAACCTTGTGCAACAAGAATCCAATATCTTAGGCAAAAAGAGTATTTTTACAAATGTAAATAAGGCAAGATTCATATTTTTGGGAGCCTCAGTTGGTATCAGTGCTTTGGCTTTTGATTCTCTATATTTTGCTTAAAGAGAGTGGATTCTAGCTTCACATTATTACTTGAATGTCCTCCTATGAATAAGCCACTTGGTTTTAATGGACATTATTATACCTATCAAAAACAAAAGATTAGAGACTTTATTGAAGCAATTCACATTGATATGTGGGAACTTGTAGAAGATGGTTATAATCCACCACAAATACTGATAAATGGTATTGTTAAGCGCAAGCCTAAGTAGGAAAGAAAGAAGCACCTTCTTTCCTTTAAAGTTAAGTGGATTATTTCGAACTCAGTTTCCCCAAATGAATATAAAAGGATTTCAAATTGCACTACTACTAAATGGATTTAGGACACCCTAGAAGTAGCATATGTAGGCACAACTCAAGTTAAAGTATCTAAAGTGTATGTGTTAGTGTTTGAATATGAAATGTTTAATATGGAAGAGGCCGAGTCAATTAGAGATCTTATTTAAAGATTCACTACCATAACTAACCAACTCTTGCTGCTTGGAAGAAGCTTTGATAATGTAGACTTGGTCCATAAAATCCTACAATCTCCCATTAAAGAATGGTAGCCAAAAGTGACAGCCATAAAGGAATCACTGAAGATGGGGATGCCAACAATCTAGGAGTTTTATGGAAATTTAGAAGAGCATAAATTAGAGTTGAAAAGGTATAGGAAAAATGGTCATGACAAAAGGAAGAGAAATCTGGCACTCAAGTTGTAAAATCTTATGAAACCGATGATGAGGAGTTTGACATTGATGAGGAAGCTGATGAGAAAGACCAAATGGCACTCCTAAGCAAAAAATTATAAAAATTACTAAGAGAAAAGAGGAATAAGGAAAAGAGGAAACCTGTTCTACAAAAGAGGAATCAAAACAAAAATGAGCAAAGAGTTCCTTATACACCTTTACATGCTTTGAATGCAAAAAATCAAGATACTTTAAACCAGATTGTCCAATATTCCTAAAGAAATAGCTTGAGAATAAGAGAAAGAAAAGAAAATAGGATTTCAAGAAAGGTAACCTAGCATTTTTGGATGATGAACAAGCTGAATTTGGAGATGAAGAAGAAGAAATTGAAGAAGGGGCACTTCTTTTCCTCACAGCCAGAATTGATGATGAAATGAAGTATTTAGAAATCAATCCTTCTTTTACTCTAGAGATGAGCTTAACTCCATTGATGACTATTCTAGTGATTATGAATTTAACCCTATTGATGATGATCAAACTAATGATTTTTATGAAGAGTAATATGATATTTTGAAAAAGGCTAAAAAAGATTTAAAATATGCAAGAGTAGAAAAAGAAGCCTTACTTAAAAAAAATCAGCAAATTAAGCAGGAGAAAATTGAGCTAAATGACTTCGCTGAAAAAGTTTTGAGTGAAAGTAAAGCTTGTGATCAATATGAAATTTACAAATCCAAGATAAACATATTGACCAAGGGTTTACATGGTTTCACAAATAATAAAATGAAACTAAATTATATGCTGGAAAATCAAACTACTTTTCAAAATAATTTGGTCTAGGATTTACACAACAAACCAAGAAACGATCAAGGAAAAATTATAAAATTGTCAAGCCTAATAGAAAATTCAGCCATATTACATGCTTTTACTGTAATAAAAAAGGACATCATATTAAGCATTGTCCTTATAGAAATGGTACATATGAGCTAAAACCAAATGAGATACTAGTTTGGACACCAAAATCACTTACCTCTATCAGAAACTTTGTCATGACTACTAACACTTTTGGACCCAAGACTTTTTGGGTATCACAAATGCAAGTGTAATTCTTGATTTGCAAGTGTGTGAGAGACACAAGAGCAATCTATGGTTTCTAGATAGTGGTTGTTCACACCATATGATAAGAAACAAGGACAAGTTTACCTCTTTCACACACATAACAGGAGGTAAAGTTACTTTTGGTGCTAATGGTAAAGGTAAAGTGAAAGGAATTAGTAAGGTTGGGAAACTATCCAATCATTTTATAGATGACGTTTTATTTGTAGATGGCCTTAAGCATAACTTGCTTAGTATTATCAGTTTTGTGACAAGGGAAACAAAGTAATCTTTATTCAAATAAATGCTTAGTCATAAACAATAATGACAATAGGTTAAGCTGGTACGTAATATGATTAACAATATCTATTTGATAGATCTAGATTCAAAATCAAACTTAGATTCCACTTGTTTAATTAGCTTAAATGATGACTCATGGATATGGCATAAAAGACTTAGGCACACCAGCATGGATATCATTGGAAAAATTTCTAAAAAAGACTTAGTGCTGGATCGCCAAAATTGAATCACGCCAAGGACAAGATATGTGATGCATGCTAGAAAAGGAAGCAAGCAAAGTCTTCATTTAAATCTAAAAACATTGTTTCAACTACCAAATCTCTTAATTTACTTCATATGCACTTGATTAGTCCATCTAGAATCAAAAGTTATGGGGGAAACCTCGATATTCTTGAGACTATAGATGACTATTCAAGGTTTACATGGACCCTAGTTTTATCTCACAAAAATGACACATTTAAAGCTTTTAGAAGGCTGGCAAATGTGATTTAAAACAAAAAAGGGCATTCTATTTTAAATATAAGAAGTGATCATAGAAGAGAGTTTAATAATAAGGACTTCACTAGTTTCTGTGAGGCAAATGGTGTAAACCATAGCTTCTCAACACCTAGAACCCCTCAACAAAATGATGTTGTTGAGAGGAAAAATAGATGCTTGAAAGAGATGGCTAGAACCATATTAATAGAAAGCCCCCTTCCAAAATCCTTTTAGGCTGATGCAGTAAACATTGCATGCTATGTATTGAATAGAGTTCTAATTAGACCTATTTTAAACAAAATCCCCTATGAACTCTATCATGGAAGGAAACCTAACATATCACACCTTCATATTTTTGGTTGTAAATGCTTTGTTCATAACAATGGAAAAGTTAACTTAGATAAATTTGATGCTAGATCTAATGAAGGAATTTTTATTGGATATTCTTCATCTAGCAAAGCCTTTTGTATATTTAACAAAAGGACTTTAAAGATTGAAGAATTTGTACTTGTTGCCTTTGATGAATCTACCTTAAGTGTTGATAGATCTATAGAGGAGGAGAATGAGCAGGAAAACCCACTATTCTCTAACTCAAACATAAACCAACAAGGAGATCAATCAAAGAAAACAAATGTAGAGTAGAAAGAGGACGACACTACTGAACTGGACATATAAGAATCCTACACTCCAAAATAATGGAAGTTCATGCAAAGCCATCCAAGGGATCAAATCAATGGACAAACATTGCAACAAGTAACATGTAGCAATTTAAAGAATTTTTGCAATTACTCAGCATTTGTGTCTCAGTTTGAACCTAAAAACATTAATAAAGCCTTAATAGATGAAAATTGGATTATGGCTATGCACAAAGAGATGAATCAGTTTTGAAGGTCCCAGATAAAGATATGATGTAATATGGATTTTACCCTTATTCCTTTAGGGGAATTTTATATAGACCTTTGATTATTATGAATTCTCTTTGAATTTAACAAGAATATGATTAATTGCTTTGTATCAAGACATATAATAGAAAACATTATCACAATACTTGTAAAGAATGCAGTAACGTAGTAGAATTGCAAGTTAGATTTTAGAATTGCAAAATAGTAGAATGTAGAAAATTATGCAGTAAATACAAGAGCAGAAAAATAGAGATTCAGAACAACAGATTTTTTAAGTAGTTCAACTTGAATTGAAACCACAATTCAAGTCTACTCCACTAGATAATCTTCAACCAGATTATCACTTTTATTAGTAGACGGGCTCCTGAATTGCCAATTTAAACATAAGAATTACAACAAGGATCTTGCTAACCTATAACAACCACAAGATTTTCTACAAGCTCTTGCCAACTTATACAAGATTCCTATTAACCTAGAAATCTTAAAAGAAAAATCAAGATAAGAGATTAAAGATACAATACCAGAAATTGAGATGAAAATCCTAATTATCCTAGATGAATTCTTCACCTAATTTGATTCAAGTTAATTAGATTGAGAAATATAGTAAGGAAGAAGTAGATAACGTAAAGCTCTATTTTGTCTGAGTTTTTAACACTTGAAGAGGAGAGAAAATGTGTAATCTTATGTTGTTGAAAAGTGGTTAGGAGTATTTATAGTTGTTGTAACTGTCTGTAATAGAATAACTAACTTTTAGTTTGTGAATCGATTCAAAGTGATTACAACTAATGAATCGATTTGTGAATCAATTTGCCTTTGAAGTTCATCAAGAACATTCTTAATAGAATCGATTCATGAATTGAATCATAGCATTTTGAAATTAGGTCATGACTCGATTGCTTAATCAATTTAGAACAAAATCCTAACCTTCGATAAAAATATTTTTCAAAACTCTTCTTTATGAATCGATTAGTGAATCGATTCAAATACATTTTTCACAAGTTCTTTAATATGAATTGATTTGTGAATCAATTCACAAAGTGTAAAATAGTTTTTATAAAATTTGCACTTGTGAAAATCATTGAAAAATTTTATTTCAAAAAAATATTCAATTTTAGCTTTCTTCAAGTGGTTTATTTTTACCTCACTATATCAGTTATAAGAAATTTGCTTGAATCAAGTCTGATTTGAATTCATTTACAAAAGATTCTATAGAAATAAAATAATTGCTAAATCTAATTTGGAATCTTTTGAATCACATACTTTGAACCTGCAAAACAAATAATAAACACTAAAATATATAGTCAGATAGTGATAAAAACTAAAATTATTTTTCAGTATCAAAACTAAAGAAAATGTGTAGTTAGGATAATCTAGGCTAACAATCTCTCTCTTTTTGATGGTGATAAACAATTTTAGATGAGATTCAAAGTTTGTCAAAAAGTAGTTTTTTTAAAGGAGAGTAAGAAAATTTTTTAATTCCTCCCTTTTTTAAAATTGTTATTATGTTCATCTAAAATCAAGTTTTATCTTTTTCTCCTCCTTTTGGCACATCAAAAAAATAGTGCTGCATTAAGGAATTAAGAAAAAAATAGAGAATACAGTAGTGATAGAATAAAAGATTAATATAATCATCATATAGATTAGAACATACAATGTGAAGACAATAAAATTAGAGTGTAATATCAGAGCAGCAAAAATTTAAATAATGATTGGAGTAAAACTAAAAATTATGCAATGTTATAGCTTAACCTTAGCATAGTAGTTGTTCTTTCTAATTTTATGATCTTAATCAAATGTCTTTAGGGGAAGTTAAGAAATAGAAAAACTCATAGCTCCCCTGAGCTATTTACTAGCCCATTTAATCAAAAAGATTATATTGGAATTGATTTAAGATGCAAAAATATGTCTTGATTTGGAATAGTAGCTTTAGAATTGATTTAATTGAGTGTATTATGTCTTCAATTGATTAGGGAATCAATTCGTGTAGCCAAGATACAAATTTTAGAAATTTTGAATCAAATCAAAACATTTAAAATTCTACTAAATTGGTTCTAGAATCGATTTATAATGCAAATTTTTGAGTTGTAAATCAATTCAAAAACTCAAATAAATCCTAGAAAAAATTTAAATCGATTTTGAATTCAATTCAAGGTCCAAAAATTAGTTTTTATATAGAGTTAAACCAGAATTTGTTGTCAAATTGATATAAGTACTATGAATGACTAAGTCTATCACAATTTGTACCTCAAATCTTCAAAACATATACCTGCAAAATAAACTTAAGAAACTCTGATGCCTTGGTTAGATTTTGTAGTATAAAATCAAACATAACATATCAAAACTATGAGATTTAAAGAACATACATCAAAGAATGTAAATTGGCTAACTTAGATCATTTTCTTTAGTAGACACAGCAAAAATTTTCTTAACAGTAGATGATTTAGGTAGCCATATAAGTTTCTCATTTGGTTTTAGCAAATATGTTCCATTTCTAAATGGACAATCTCTGATATGATGCCTTTTATGATTGCAGTAGTAATAGGTGATATAAGCAAGGTTTCATCTCTTAGATTTCTTGTATTGTTGTTGCCTATATCCTAGATCAATTCCATTGTGAGAAATTTTTGATTCTACTGCATATCTTCTAATTCCTTATTGCTATTTGAAAATCCTTGCAATGTTTTTGTCAAGGTTTCAATCTTAGATTTATAGTGTTTACACTATTCACATTCCTTTCTATCATTCAACTTTTTAACTAAGGTAGTTAATTCAAGATTCTCCTTTTTTAGGTCTTTAAACTTATGAATCAAAATTTCATGCTTATTCTTAGAAGTGGTTAATTGTTTCTTAGTTTGAACTAAAGAATCATACAATTTGATACATAAATCATCTAATTCTTTATCATCACTCTCTTCATTAGATTCATCATTAGATTTATTATCATCAAAAGTAGCAAAGAAGGAGTTTTTACCGAATGCCTCAAAGGTATCATATGTCTAGCCATAAGGCATAGCAAAGCGTCATCTTCTAATTCTTCCTCATCAACACTAGTATTAGCCTCTTCATCATCCTAAATAGCAAAATTTTATTTTTTGTAGGATGGCCTCTTCTTCCTTATTTCATTCTCAATTTGTTTCTTCAAGAAGACTAGGCAATCTGGCTTAATGTGGCCAGGTTTTTTACATTCAAAATATGTAGGGGCTATATTGACAGAATTTCCTTGCTCAGTTTTATTATGATTCCTTTTGTGTGGAGCTAATTTCCTCTTGTCTTTATTCTTCTTTTATGATTCTCTGCAACCTTTTACTTAAGAATGCAATATCTTCTTTGCCAATTGCATCTACATCACTTTTAGATTCTTCTTTATCTGATTTAGATATTTTTGCAACTTTGAGTGCTAGAGTCTTTTTCCTTTTATCATCCCTATTATTTTTGTATCTCCTTAACTCTAATTCGTGCTCCTCCAGGTTTCTAAAAAGCTCTTGAATAGTAGGGATACCCATATTTAATGACTCTTTAATTATAGTAACCTTGGGTTGCCACTCCTCAATAAAGATCTTAGAATCTTGTGGACAAGATCTGCATTTTCAAACTTTCTACCAAGCAACATCAAATGGTTAGTAATTGTTGCAAATATCTGGATTAAATCCTTGATTGATTCACCCTCCTCCATTTTAAATATTTCATATTGTGACACAAGGACATGCAATTTAGAAGCCTTAACTTGTGAAGTGCCTACATGTGCAATCTCTAGTGTATCCCAAATTTCCTTAGCAATAGAACAATTTGAAATCCTTTCATACTTATTGGGTGATAAGGAGTTTGAAATTGTTCGTTTTACTTTAGTAGTAAGTAAATGTCTTTTTCTTTCATCTTCTATTCGTAAGGATTTTGGCTTGGGTTATGGTACTCCATTTATTAAGGTCATAAGGGGTTCACAACCTTCTTCAACTAAGTCCCACATGTCTATGTTTGTAGCTTCTATAAAATCCCTAATTTTCTATTTCTAGTATGTGTAGCGTTCACCATTGAATCTTAGGGGTTTATGCATAGGAGGCCATTCAGGTAATAAAAAGAAGTTTGAATCCATAATTTTCAAGAAAACATAGGTGTATTAAGAGTTAAAGCTTTAATACTAACTAAAGATCTCATATAAAGATATGATGCAATATGGATCTTTCCTTTATTCCTAGAGGAATTTTATATACAACTTTGATTATTATGAATTCTCTTTGAATTTGGCAACAATATGATTAATTGCTTTGTATCAAGAAGCACAACAAAAAACTATATTGCAATATTTGTAAAGAACATAGTAATACAACAAAACTATGGATTAGATTTTAGAATAGTAGAAAACAGAATGTAGAAAATTATGCAGTAAATGCAAGAGTAGAAAAATAGAGATTCAGGACACCAGATTTTTTAAGTGGTTTAACTTGAATTGAAACTACAATTGAAGTCTACTTCACTGGACAATCTTCAACCAGATTACCACTTTTATTATCAAAACATCTGGATTAAAATGGACTCTTGAGCTACTAGTTAAAACACAAGAATTATAATAGGGATCTTGCTAACCTATCATAACCACAAGATTTTCCATAAGCTCTTGCCAACCTATATAAGATTCCTATCAACCTAGAAATCTTAAAAGAAGAATCAAGATAAGAGATTAAAAATACAATACTAGAAATTGAGATGAAAATTTCAATTATCCTAGATGAATTCTTCACCTGATTTGATTCAAGATCAATTAGATTGAGAAATATAGTGAGGAAGAAGTAGATTGTGTGA
>JANHAO010015548.1:0-14826 GCA_026873985.1 Saraca asoca | reverse complement strand
CTTCTTTGGAACTACTTGAACCAGGCTCACCCATTCACTATCAGAGATAGGGTAGATGATGCCTGAATCAAGTAATTTCAGCACCGCCTTTTTAACTACCTCTTTCATCTTTGGTGTTCTATAGAGGGCTTATGATCATCATCAAGCAAAATATGATGCATGCAAATAGAAGGACTAATCTCTTTGATATCATTAATGCTATATCCCATGGTATTCTTATGCTTTCTAAGAACTTTGAGCAACTTATCAATTTCATCATCACTTAGAGTTGCATTTATAATCACAGGATGAGTAAAGTTAGGACTGAGAAATTTATACCTCAAGTTAGGAGGGAGAGGTTTTAGTTCTACCTTTAGAGCTTTATCTTCCTCCATGGAGGTGCGCTTTGGATCTACTTCTAACTTCCCAACTCTTGCTTTGGTAGGAAAAATAGGGATTTTGTTATAGGCAAAAAATAGACTTAAGAGAATGAGACAAGCTCGAGCTCGGTAGAGGCTAAGTCACTCAGCTTGCTAAGGATGCCTAATAAGCTCCATCTCACTTATCGCCAGAAAGTGACTCAGCAAGGTTATCATAAGACCAGCTCACCAAGTAGTTAACCATCTTGCTCAAGCTCACTATTTCGCTACAGCAACACCGAGCTCGCTACAGTGACCTTCCATAGACACCTTGCACGATAAAGCAATACCGAGTGATAGATGCATATGAATGCAAGTCTACAGCCCACAAGAGAGGCCCACCCCACAAATAGAAACCTACAATAACTGAATTGTAGTAGATTCACTGTCTTTTCTATTTATTTCTTGAGGTTACACAATTATAGCTTGTAATTAATGTATGTAACTCTTCCTTCCTTTATAAATAAGAATGCATTGTTAGAAGAGAGGGAGAGGCCAAAAACTTGTATGCCAGAACTCTGTAAAAATCTCTTCTCAAAATATTGATAAAAGCTCTGCCATGGACGTAGGGTTCAGTACCACCTGGATTCAGCTGAACCATGTTAAAAACACTATGTCACCTTCTCCTTCTTCCTCTCCTTTCATCTCCCTTCACACTTTGGAAGCAGCATTGGGTCCACGAGTTCACCCCTATTGGCTGGAATCTGGAACTCTCCATACAAACCAAATTCTGACGTCAATAGCTTTCATCAAGCAACTTACCATACATAGCAACTTCAACATCCTCATCACAAGTAGAAGAGGTTTTTACAAGATAGAGCTCAAGAGGATCAGTAGAACAATGAATTGTTATATCTTCTCTCATAGTTTGTTCAATTGAATCAATTTTATAGCATGAGTCTTCGAGAGAAGGGCATTTTATAGTAAGAGCCAGATTAAATTCAATCTTCTCATTTCCTACATTCAAGGAAAGCTTTCCATTCTTAACATAAAAAATGGCACCAATAGTAGCAAGGAAAGGCCTTCCAAGAATGATGGGGATATGAGCATCCTCTTCCATCTCTAAGATCATAAAGTCAACTGGAATAAAAAGTTTACTAACTTCTAGAGGCACATCCTCTAAGATACCAATTAGATATTTGACAGATCAATCTACCAATTGTAAGGAGAGAGTGGTTGGCTTCAAGTTACCCATCTAGAGCTTCTTACAAATGGAAAGAGGCATGAGGCTCACACTTGCTCCTAGATCACATAGGGCAAGATCAATATGCATATCACCAATGGAGCAAGGAATAGAAAAACTGCCCGAATCTTTGAGTTTAGGAGGTAGTTTGTTCTAGATAATTACATTGCATTCATCTATTAAGGAAACTATGGCATACTCCTCAAATTTCCTCTTGTTAGATAGAATCTCCTTTAAGAACTTAGCATAAGAGGGCATTTATGAAATAGCTTCCAAGAAAAGGATATTGATGTGTAGCTTCTTGAGGATGTACAGAAACTTCCCATATTGTTTGTCTAGTCTTGCTTTGGCTAATCTTTGAGGGAAAGGGATTGGTGGCTTATATGGGTTGGGAGGTATATACTTGGGTTCTTCTTCTTTTTAACCCTTTGTTTCTTCCTCTTTTTTAAGTTCAACTTCCTTAGGCTTCTTAACCCCTACTCCAGGCTTAACATTACTAACTTCCTCTTCACTTATCTCAGGCCCTTCTAATTGCTTCCCACTTTTTAAAATAATAGCCTTGCAATGCTCCTTTGGATTTTCTAGTTGACCTGGAAGTTAACCTAGACTTTAAGCTGAAGAACTGGCTTGTTAGGCAAATTGAGTTTCTAGCATCCTATTATCTATGGCAAGTGAATCAACCTTGGAAGCTAGTTCCTTGATAGCCTCATTCATGGTCTGGTTCTGAATCATGAATCCCTTATTCTGCTTAGTTTGGGTCATCAAAAAATTCTCCATCAATTGCTCTAGGTTGGATTTTGGTGGGAGTGGAGAATTAAGAGGTCTTTGGAGTTGGAAACCAAGGGGTTGCTTGAAATTATTCTAAGGAGGGGGTTTGGATTTTACCGATAGGAAAAGTTAGGATAGTTCCTCTAGCCTGGGTTGTATGTGTTGGAAAAATGGTTGTTTTGTTGGGCAAAATTGTTGACAAACTTCACTTGCTCACTACCTTGAAGAGAAGGATTCCCTAATTGACATTTAGTAGCAATGTGGCCAATGCATCTAGAAATTTCACACAAAACCTTAGAAGAGCCTACTACATTCACACTTAACTTGTCCAATTTCTGAAAGGGAGCATCTACCTTTGAGGACAAATGGTCTATTACATCAATTTCATATTTCACCAATGGTTTCTTTGATAAAGCTCGATCACTTAACCATGAATAATGATTTTGAGCCATGTCCTTTATAAAAGTGTATGCTTTATCTATAGTTTTATTCATGAGTGCTCCTCTTGCAATGGCATCTATTGATATATGAGTATTATATATGAGTCCATTATAGAAGGTATGAACTATTACCCACTTTTCCAATTCATGATGGGGACATAACCTCAAAAGTTCCTTGAATTACTCCTAAGATTCATATAATGACTCTCCATCTCTTTGAGCAAAAGTTATGATTTGGTTGTGGAGTTGACCTATCTTGCTTGGGGGAAATATTTGGCCAAAAAGGCTTATGATAATTGCTACCATGTAGTAATGGATCCAGCTAGTAGAGAATGAATCCAAGCTCTAGCCTTATCCCTTAGAGAGGAGGGAAACAACCTCAACCAAATAGCGTATGGAGAGACTCCATTACACTTCAAAAGTGTTGCAATATTCAAGGAAGACTGACAAATAAAGGTTTGGGTCTTTGGTGGGAGATTCTCCAAACTGATTCTACTAAACCATTTACAGAAGTGAAGGCTTCAATTCAAAATTATTGGCCTCCACAACAGGTTTAATAATACTTGGAATTATGCCATAGGTATTTGGTGCAGTAAAGTCCTTCAGTGAACGATTGTTTTGTTGATCCATGGCTAGATAAGTTAATTGGCCTTGTTTCTTTTGTCTCCTCCATCTTTAAAGTGTCCTTTCAATCTCAGGATCAAACTGAAAGAGATTCTCAGGAGCTCTTCACATAAAAGGAAACACCTACAAAGCAGAGACAAGAAGTAGTAAAAGCAAAAGAAAAGATTAGATGTCAAAATAAAAGAAAAGATTTAGTTCAGCTTTATTGCAAAACAAACTAATATTGACACCAAAGAGATCCCTAACAATGGCACCAAAAAGTTGATGTGTGTTTTTTGCAAGCGCACTGTGTAGTTGGAGTAGACACCGGCAAATACGGGTCAAATACCATAGGGATCTCACTATTGACTACTAGAGTTTGCAATTTAAGTTGTCTAAATCAATAAATAATATTAAAAATATTAAAGAAGATTAATGAAAGAGCAATACTTGATTAATAAACGAAATTCAATTATAAAAGCCTAGGATTGGGGTTCACCACACTTATGGTCTTTAACAAGTAATGTAAATTTTTCCTATTGTAATTATTTGGATAATTGAGGATGGTTTAGCCTAAATTAATTACTAGCCTCCTCAAAGTCTAATAATAGTACTTAAATTAACCTAATTGAACCTACTTAGAATCATGTAAGCCCTTTAAGATCAATTCTAACTAATTCAATCCTAAAGAAACTTAATCTACTTTCATGATTAAAACTCCTTATTCAACTATTAGGCTTCCGGTGATAATCTTCTCCTTTTGATTCTTTAACTTTCTACCTAAGATCAAATAAAATGATGGCCAAACATTTTTATCAATTACTTAGTAGGCATAATAGTTGAATCAAATTATGCCAAGTAATTATAATAAGAAATCAATCAATAGTAGTAAGGGACCATAATTGGGTTATTCCCAATTCTAAAATGGAATCTACTCACACATAAGGGAAGTAAAAATGAAATTAATTAACATTGAAAACTTCATAGTATTCAAAACAATACAGAAAAGTAAAGAAGAAGATTGAAAGAGAAAACCTGGATGTCAATTGATGAAAAGAAAATAGAATCTTTACAAGAACTTCAATCCACAAGAATCTCTCTTAATCTACTCAGAAAAATGCCTAAAAATAGAAAACCTACATAAGCTATCTTAAAACTATAAAAAGACTCTTTCAGGTTGTGCAATATTAGCTTTTATAGCAGGATGATAGAGGCTGAAACATGATTATGTTTGGTGACGTGGCTAACCCGTGTTTTGTGGTGGGCATTGCTAAGGAATGCACTAAACATGGCTGCATGCTAGGATATAACCAAGTCATGTTTGGTGCTGGCTTCTTCGATTTTTCTGGCTTCAACCACAGTTGAGTTGAGTTCTTTGTAGGGCTTCTTTCCTAGCTTCTCCTTAATCCAAATGTGCTTCGAACTTTTACATTCACCCTCCTTTCCAAGCCTTCTTGCTAACCTACAAAAAGAAATACAAACTACAATAGTAACAAAGAACAAAAAAACTTGCTAAACTAAAACAAAAAGAGCAGAGAAATCACAAATTAATAACGAATCAAGAGATAAAAATTAGCATAATTATATGCATTTTGCTCATTTATCATTGATCAAATATGTTTCCATATGAAACTCCAAATAAGACCCATGTGTGAATATCCATGAAAAAAAAAAAGAAATTTTAGAAATGGGTGGCTACTGATTTGGCCATTATGTGGTAAGTGCATGAGACAAATGCTAAAATTTGTTTGATAATTTTGTTTAACTCATTATGATTGAGTTTAAGATGTTGATAGGCCTAATCCAAAAAGGATGGGTGCGTTATTTTATTACTTAGGCTACTAACCTTTTTTTATGTTTTATGGAAGAGAATGATGGTCCTAGAAATGGGCACTATAGCTGAATAAGGAACCCAAGTGAGGCCATGTACTCCTTGGTTTCATTGTTTGAACCAATGGTTACTAAGTATGGCCTAGACCATTTAATGGTAGAGATGGACCTATTAGGCTCTGAATGGCTTATTGAGTATTGGCGTTCAAACATTCATTTAAAGCTTAAGTAACTAAATATATGTTAGAAGCCCATAATATTGGGCTTAGAAATGCAATTTAGAACTAAGAAAAAATAGATGAAATTGGGAAATAAATAATTAGAATAAGTTGATTAAAACAAACCTAAACTATATATGGATGTATTTTATCCTTAACAATTTGAGTGACAAGGAATTTGAAAAAATATATGTAAAGTGGTTGTGTGTGAGTGTGTTTTGGCCAAGCCCTAGTGCAAGGGTAAAAATTTGTCTTTGATGTTAGGTGAAGGATCCAAAGGCCTTGTACATGTATCTATGATGAATACTATGATCACATGTGATGAAATATGTTCATATTAAGATTATGGGAAAGGCCATGAATATGAGAAGGGAAATGGGGATGATATAAATGCATTCAAGCACACACTATATAAATATAAGGAGAGACGGATAAGGATGGCCTTGGAAGAATGAGGGAAGGAAGATAGATAGCCTTGGCCCAAAAGTAATAAGGTTAAAAAACATGTGCTCATGAATGCATATATTACATATGTTTGAGTTATTATTATGCTTAAATTAATTATATTTAAATTGTTTGATTATTATGCATGAATGAGTATGATTAAGTATGAAGATGAGAACCAATATTGTTATACATAAATATGACAATAAGTATGAGCATGACTAGACATGACTATGCATGAGATATGAAAATAAAAACAAGTATGGATAACTTACTATTAAATAAAGTTATGCTACTAAACTAAAAAGAAATGAGTAAGAATAAGAGTGCCCATTAAACAAACTAAAACACTTCTATATATGTTTGTATGAAAGGTGCAAAAGGGGAATAGAACACTTAAGACTATTGGGGTTATTATAGCACTTTTTGTATGACATTTATTCACAAGGTCTATAGCTTACCCTCATTGTTGTAAATGTTTTTAGGAACTATGCCACCTCCACAAAATACCAATGCACAAAGATACATCGGTAGCTACCATACTTCACTTAGGGGGTGTCATTTGCATTTACCTTTGATATTTCCTTTTCATGGACATGATAGAAGTTGGGTTGTATTCATTGTCAAAGATAAATGAACATCAAAATTAGGCATACAGGCTTTACAAATTCACATGATGGAATAATGCAATAAATTAAATATATAGAGGTTTAAGGGACTAGATTAGTTTTAGCATAAGAAGACTTAAGCTTATCTTAACTATTTTGTAATATCATAAATCCTTTTTGGAATTGGTACCCTTGTTTGGATGACAAAGGTATCTTTGAATGGATAAATTTATTAGATTATGGAATCTATGTACCTTTTTAACATGATTTGAGCCACATGGTGTTGTTTGTTCTCATTCAAAAAAAAAAAATTATGCTCCTCTATGATCATTAGCATAATATGGATTTATTAAAGTAAATATTTGATAAGATTTTAGATGGGGTCTTCCAATTGTCCAAGAAATTTCTCTTTGTTTTTGACAAAAATGGTGTGCCCAGGGCTTTCAATGTCTTGGATGTTGTTGTTGAGAGTTCAATTTCTCCAACATCTTTTTTAGGAAAAAGGAGGGACAAAATAGTAGATATTAAAGGAATTAATTTCTAGAAAGGGGGGGAAATAATTTTAGGAAGGAGGGAATTGCTAACATGGCTTTAATTGTTTCAATGTAATAACTGACATGGAAATAAGAAGCCAATTGTTGATGTTGGAATTTGGTTCTGGCCCAAACTCCAACCAACAAGGATAAATTCTTCAAACCCAAGGTTGTCTTCTAAAGTGTGAGAGTGAAGGGAGAGGAAGAAGGATGGAACTAGGCCGTATTTTAACATGGTTTGGCTAAATCCGAATGGTATTGAACCCTACATCCATGGCGGAGTTTTATTATATTGGAAAGTGTTTACAAAGTGTCTACTTACTGCTCTTATTCCTAGCCTTCTCCTCTACTAACAATGAATTCCTATTTATAGAGGAAGGAGGGGTTACATGTAATGATTATACGCTGCAGTTCTATTACATCAAGAAATAAATATAAAAGACAGAGGGGATCCTGTAATCTAGCTATCGTAGGCTGCTTTTTGTGAGGTGGGCCCCTCCTGTCAACTGCAAGCTAACATGGATCTGTATGACACTCGGCCTTGTCAAGCTCGTGCTTGGACAAGGTGTTCACTTTCTTAGCGAGCATGGAGTTGCCACTTAGTGTAGGGAGCTCGAGTAGGGTGGTCGACTGCTTGGCGAGCTAGACTTCTCATGATCTCATTGCGTTACCTTTCAGTAATGTTCAAGGTGGTGCTCGTTGGGTATCCTCGACGAACTAGGTTGCTTACCTTCTGTTGGGTCCTTGCTAGCTTGTTCTTTGAAGCCAATTTTTACCCATAACACCAATTAAGGAGTTTTAGCCAATAAGACACAACCACATGTGAAAAAATCACAAGCACCATACATGACTAATAGAAATCATTATAATTTAGATATTAAGAGTAGTTTCCAAGTTTTGTATTGTTTCCAGCTAGTTTTAACCTATTTCCATAATTGGTAAAGGGAATGCAACCACCCCAAAGTTGGTAGGGGAATTTGCATTATGCATGAAAGAAATTATGATTCTTGTTTTTTTTTAATAATTTTTGTGACTATAATTCTACCTTTTTCATCCTTGTCATGAAGTAACTACACAATTTGATAAAATGTTTATTGTATTGAACAATCACAAATGAAAATCTCTAAAAATTATTGTAATAAGAAGTTAATTACAATTGAATTTAAACTATAGGGATATAATTAAAAGGAAAAAATATAAAGACAAAATTACCAATTGAAGCAACTATAAGGATGAAAAGCTTAATTTAACCATAATAATATTAAGTATTTATTATTTCATGAAGTATTTAAATTTTGTCTAATTATAAAAATGTACAAAAGTATTGTTGATGGTGAAATTTAGTTTTGGGCCAAACTCAAGTCAATAGGAAGGATTTTTATGGACTCAAACTAGTTTCCAGTTGATCAAAATAAAAAATGATGGAGACAAAGAGGAAAAATGACAAATGCACAATATTTTTAACGTAGTTCATCCAAAATTGGGTAGTATCGATCCCTACATTCATGATAGCTTTTATAAATTTGAAGAAATTTTGGCAGAGTTACAGTATATAAGCTTGGCCTGCCTTCAAGGATCTCCCTTCTCTTATTTATAAAGGGTGGGGAGATTACAAATGTAATTTTGCATGTTGCAAAATAAGTTACATCAAATATTAATTGTACAGGACAATATAAACTCCTGCAAATCAGCTTCTGTAGGTTGCTTTCTATGGGTGAGTCCTTTGTTTGTGAGCTAACGTAAGCTTGTCTAGTGTTCTATCTCATTGAACCTTTCGGCTGGGCAATGTGCCTCACTTTACAAGCTAAGACCCTTGGCTTGGGGTCTCTGCTGGTCTTCGAGGAACGATGATAAGCTCGTGAAGTGAGCTCACACACAATGAATTGTTGGCTATACGAGCTAGACTTCTCTTATCTAGACATTGTCCCCACAACGGACTTTATCAGCCCATTTTCTCATGTATCTAAATATGCCTATAACATAAGTCCCCGACTCTCAATTCACTTCATGGATTGGGAGTTATCATATGCTAATGTCCTCCATTCATGGATTAGTGTGTAATTAAAGTCCAAGGTGAGCCTGTCATTTTATATGTTCTAGACCACATCCTTCATGGTACGTGCCTCATAACCGTTGGTGAGTCAGCCTCATTTTCTTTCATGGTAATTAATGAAAGTGGTTGGGAGCTATTTTTTGGACTCTTTGGTGAGAGAAAATTGCTCTTATTTAAGATGGAGGAAGTCTTCCTTCTTTCTTCAAAGATTTGATGGGAACCTTAGATAAGCCTCCATTCTTCTGATGGTTTGCTTTTCCAGTAAGGTATGTATGGTCTGCCATATAAAAGCCTTTGAGGGCAATCCTTCCTTAAGGATGTGGAAAGATCTTGCATAGATCTTGGATTATTTCCTCATGGTGATGCTATGGGGTTGCTCCTTTCTGGTTACTCAGGCTTGTCTCCTTCAGATTGTCAGGTGTGGGTGGAGAGTTGAACAGGATTTTGAACGAAGAAGGGTAGCAAGGGAAAGAGTTAAAGAGCAAGAGTACTCACTGACCCTTTTGCTGATTAAGGTTCTTCTTTGGAGTGCCAATCTTTCTTTCAGAATGTATAGTCACAGTGTGCCTGACTTGTATTTTGACTCTTTTTTATGTAAATTTACCTTGTTGAGGGTTTTTAATGAATGACTTTCTTTTCATGTTTCTTGTATACTATTGTTTGGATATTCTACATATCACCAATAATATGAACCTCAACTAATCATCATAATAAAATGAGATATTCAAGTAACCCATTGGTCACACTCCTTGATGAACAATGAATCTGGGCAGCATGAAGATTATGCCTAATAAAAATCACATGTGAGCTACGAATTTTAAGTCACATGAAAGCTACGAACATTTTGTTGCACACATGTGGTACCTAAGAAAGTTGGTCACATGCATGGCCACGAGGTCATATGCATGCAATGTCGAAGTGTAGGTCACATGCATGGATTTAAAAAGCTAGCTACAAGCATGTGGTACTAAAGAGTAAGTCAAATGCATGAGCACAAGGTCGCATACATGTAGTGCCAAGGAGTGGGTCAAATGCATCAGTGTGAGGTCATATATATGTGATACAGAAGAGTAGGTCTCATGCATGACTTAAAAAGCTGGCTATATGCATGTGGTGCCAAAAGGTAGGTCACATGCATGAGCGTGAGGTCACATACATGTGATGTAGGAGAGTAGGTCACATGCATGACTTAGAAAGCTAGCTATATGCACCCGATGCTAAAAAGTATGTCACATGCATGAGTGCGAGGTTGCATACATGTAGTGCTGAAGAGTAGGCCCCATGCATGACTTAGAAAGCTAGCTACATGCATGTAGTGCCAAAGAGTAGGTCACATGCATGAGCGCGAGCTCACGTACATGCGGTGCTGGAGAGCAGGTCGCATGCATGGACTTAAAAAGCTACCTACATGCATGTGGTGCCAAAGAGTAGGTCACATACATGAGCACAAGGTCACATACATTCGGTGTAGGAGAGTAGGTCGCATCCATGGATTTAGAAAGCTACCAACATGCATATGGTGCCAAAAAGTAAGTCACATGAATGAGCACGAGTGTCGCATACATGTGGTGCTGGAGAGTGGGTCGCATGCATGACTTAGAAAGTTGGTGACATGCATGTGGTTTCGAAGAGTAGCTCACATGCATGAGTGCGAGATCACATACAAGCGATGCTAGAGAGTAGGTCATATGCATGACTTAGAAAGCTAGCTACAAGCAAATGGCGTCAAAGAGTACGTTATATGAATGAGTGCAAGGTCACATACGTGTGATGCCGAAAAGTAGGTCATATGCCTGACTTAAAAAACTAGCTACATGCATGTGGTGCCAAAGAGTAGGTCACATGCATGAGTGCAAGGTTGCATACATACGGTGCTAGAGAGTAGGTTACATGCATCACTTAGAAAGCTAGCTACAGGCTTGTGGTGCTTAAGAGTAGGTCACATGCATGAGCATGAGGACGTATACATGTGATGCTAAAGAGTAGGTCACATATATGACTTAGAAAGCTGGTTACATGCATGTGGTGCCGAAGAGTAGGTCACATGTATAAGCGCAAGGTCACATACATGTGGTGCAAGAGTGTAGGTCACATGCATGGACTTAGAAAACTAGCTACATGCATGTGGTGCTGAAGAGTAGGTGACATGCATGAGTATGAGTGTTGTATACATATGGTGCCACAGAGTAGGTCGCATGCATGACTTAGAAAGTTGGCAACATGCATGTGGTGCTAAAGAGTAGGTCACATTTACGAGTTCAAGGTTGCATACATGCGATGCTGGAGAGTAGGTCGCATGCATGAGTTAGAAAGCTGGCTACAAGCATGTGGTACCAAAGAGTAGGTCATATGCGTGAGTGCGAGGTTGCATGCACATGATGCCGAAAAGTAGGTCACATGGATGACTTGGAAAATTGGCTACATGCATGTGGTGCCAAAGAGTAGGTCACGTGCATGAGCTCGAGGTTGCATACATGCAGTGCTAGAGAGTAGGTGGCATGCATGACTTAGAAAGTTCACTACATGCATGTGGTGCCGAAGAGTAAGTCACATGCATGAGTACAAGGTTGCATACATGCGATGCTAGAGAGTAGGTCACATGCATGACTTAGAAAGCTAGCTACAAGCATGTGGTGCTGAAGAGTAGGTCACATGCTTGAGTGTGAGGTCGCATACATGCAGTGCTAAAGAATAAGTCCCATGCATGTACTTAGAAAGGTGGCTACATGCATGTGGTGCCGAAGAGTAGGTCACATGCATGAGCACAAGATTGTATACATGTGGTGTTAGAGAATAGGTCATATTCATGGACTTAGAAAGCTGGCTACATGCATGTGGTATCAAAGAGCAGGTCACATGCATGAGCATGAGGTCACATACTTGCAGTGCTAGAAAGTAGGTTGCATGCATGACTTAGAAAGCTAGCTACAAGCATATGGTGCCAAAGAGTAGGTCACATGCATGAGCACGAGGTCATATACATGCGATGCTAAAGAGTAGGTCACATGCATGACTTTGAAAGCTGGCTACATGCATGTGGTGCCAAATTGTAGGTCACATGCATGAGCGTGAGGTCACATACATGCGGTCCTGGAGAGCAGGTCGCACGCATGGACATAGAAAGCTAGCTAAATGCATGTGGTGGCAAAGAGTAGGTCACTTGCATGAGCATGAGGTTGCATACATGCAGTGCTAGAGAATAGGTCACATGCATGGAATTAGAGAGCTGGCTACATGCATGTGGTGTTGAAGAGTAGGTCATAGCATGAGTATGAGGTCACATATATGTGGTCCTAGAAAGTGGGTCGCATCATGGACATAGAAAGCTGGCTATATGCATGTGGTGCCGAAGAGTAGGTCACATGCATGAGCACGAGCATCGCATACATGCAGTGTTGGAGAGTAGGTTGCATGCATGACTTAGAAAGTTGGTGATATGCATGTGGTGCCGAAGTATAGGTCTCATGTATAAGTGTAAGGTCACATACATGCAGTGCCAAAGAGTAGGTCACATGCATAGACTTAGAAAGTTGGATATATGCATGTGGTGCCAAAGAGTACTCACATGCATAAGTGTGAGTGTCGCATACATGCAATGCTGGATAGTAAGTCACATGCATGACTTAGAGAGCCTGCAACATGCATGTGGTGCCATAAGCATGAGTGCAAGGTCACATACATGAAGTGTCAAAGAGTAGGTCACATGCATGGACTTAGAAAGCTAACTACATGCATGTGGTGCTGAAGAATTGGTCATATGCATAAGCACGAGGTCGCATACATGCAATGCTGAAGGGTAGGTTGCATACATGACTTAGAAAGCTATAGAATCAATTAAGGTGAGAACTCACCATTGAATTGGTATTTTGCCAATAATTCATTTAGGGATTAATAATTAAAAGAGTGGCTATCCGCCCTATTACATGATTAGTGTATTATTCTCACTGTAGAGGCCTACTCTTACCTAAGATCTCATTGATGTTGTGGAAGCTGTTGCCCTAGGGGATGCACCACATAATCTTTCAACCGACCTCTTTTGTTGAGGTCCTCAATTTTGTCTCTAAGGGCTTAACAATTCAAACTATTATTGGCAATCTCATTATTATAGGCACAGAATTTGCTCGTATCTCAGTGTTCAGGGGGACTTCTCAAGGGATAAAGTCTCCCAAATTCTTCCTTATCTTTTTTTGTTGCATTGTAGAATTTTTAAATTTTTTGAAACCCAGCCACGGATCCATGTGTAGAATATAAACCAGTTGGTCCAGAAAATTACCTTATTGCATTTCGTTTATTGTGGAATGCAGCAACACAGGTCACAACTCCTTATGGTGTTGTAGTTTGATCCAGAACATAGCAACACGGTTTGTGAATCCTTTGTCTATTATGATGCTGCGGCTTGATGCAATGTTATGGGGATGATCCAAAGTCATGAATAGAAAGCTACGGCTTATGCATAATCATGAACATAGATAAATAAATCTGTGTCTCTATGGTATCCACACATGAGCAAAACCAAACTTTGATTATACGGATGGAACTGCCTCACACACTACACCACTGCTAGGAAACATCTCTCTCTATTTTAGGATCTCTCAATGTTTTTTTGAAGAAAACCATTTTCTTTCAATTCAACCGCTCTTAAATAACGAATGTTGTCATTTTTATTACGTCGCTAAGAGTTTTATTTATAGCTCTAGGGTTTAGTAAGAAAAAGACCTAGGCCCAGTCTAATTGAAAGTCCTAGTCCTAGTCCAATAGAAAGTGTGGAAAGGCTTTTCTGCTTAAGTTATTAAATTAGTCTAACTAACTTTAATAATTAAGTGCAATGTAATATAACAATAATAAAGCCCAATGTAATAAAATCTAATATTATATTACATTGGGCCATATTCCAAGGATCTCTTAATCCAATTAATAATCCTATTTATATTATATTAATTCCAATTTTATCTCACTCTTTGGTGCGACCATGTAGGTTCCTATTACATTGGCAATAATATCAAAAAAGAATCTAATTCTACCATCATAAACAGTGAGCAGTATCTAGCAATACATCACTGCCACCCAAGTATTAAGAATGTCAGTGATTTGACATAACTAAATATTGAATAATAACCCATGTATCTTAGTCCCTTTTGTTTGAATATCTAGATTAAACTCAAGGCATAGAATGTGTCATCCTCTTAATAATTTAATCTATGTTTCTTGATTCCTAAGTGACTAATTGAAAAACAAATAAATTAATATCACATATTAATTCATTTGAGCATGGCCATGCATTTCTTTAGTCCACCCGATTAAGGGGCCTATGGATATTACTCCTCCTAAGTAGGAAGGACAAAATCCTATATAGATCACACACATCCCCCCACATGATTTGTGATATACCTAATCACTGCCCTTTAGGCTACCCTATTAAAGGTAACATTAGATAGTTTCAAAGTAAATGACTCTTCATGTAGGGAACCGTGGTGATTTCAGGTCAAAGGACTCCATGCATTATGGTCACTAAAGAATTGCCTATGACACATAACCTTCCATGAAGCATTCTTATAGCAGGTCATTCCAGTACATTTTATTCTCTTACATATACCCATGTAATGACTTGATATCACATATCCATGACTTTTGGTCATCAGTCATCATACATGCTAGTCTCGCTACATTATTGCTATCCCAATTCACAACAATACTCGACTAGGGACATTTTAAGAATAACAAATTATTCTAGGGACAATTATTATATTT
>JANHAO010015547.1:0-14790 GCA_026873985.1 Saraca asoca | reverse complement strand
GATTGTATACTGCGTCTCCAACGAGACAAGGGCAAGATCCAAAGTTATTTCCGCTATATAAACTGTTCATCACGTTTTTATATTATCTTTGTGGGACCTGACAAAGAACAACTGGACAGTCTCTAGATTTGTTGGCGAAGCTAAACCAGTCTATATAAGGTGTGAAAAACCTTCTTTCTTTCCCACAAAATGACCTAATAAGTGCATTAACTAAGCCCTTCATGTTTCTGATGATCTGGGTTTTTGAAAAAATGTTATGAGGCATGTATGACCTGTTGCATAAGGTTCCCATGGACAATTCCTCTCTAAGGGTTCTAGGAATTTTTTCATAACCTCCTCATGGTACTAATGAATTTAGTTCCTTTTTTTTTTTTTGTTCTTTTGTCCCTTGGTAAGTTAACTGTTTGGTTTCTCTACGTACCTTGGGGTAACAAGGCTGAGGGAAGAGCTTTTAGCTTGGGAGGAGGACAAGAAAAAAGCTAAAGTAGTTTGGCTTGCTCATTGATCCTCCAGCTTGTTGAAATTCAGCTCTTCCTATTAGGATATATTAGCTGTAGGCTTACTTTGATTTGTACTCTTGAATCCTCATGTGTGAATTCACCTCGTTGTAAGAGGTTTTGCAATAAATTTTTTTGAAATTTCCTTGCTTTTCCAAGCATATCATGGTGGATGTTCTAAATATCATAGGAGATAACATATAGGCAAATATGAATAGATTCTTGTGTTGAAGGTAAAATTTGGTTCTGTAGAGCTAAATCTTAGTTAACCAGAACGATTCTTCAACCCCAAGCTGCAAGCATGAATAGGAAAAGAGAGTGAAGAGGAGGAAGAATGGACACTAGAAGCCTTTTTATCATGGTTTGGCTAAAGCCAATCAGGCGGTGGTTTCTTTCTCTGTGTTTTAGCAGAGTTATAGTATGCAAGCTCTCTTTGTATTTCTATAGAGTTTCTGCATATGTCTCTCCTCTTTTTACAATGATCTCCTTCCTCCTATTTATAAAGACTGGGAGGTTACAAATGTAAATGAACAAATTGTAAATCTGTTACATTAAGTAATAAATATATTTGACAATAGAACTTTTGCAAATCAGCTTCTACAAGTTACTTTCTACATGTGGGCCCCTTGTAAGTTACTGTTTGTAGGAGGGCTTTGTAGGTTGTCTGCAAGTGGATGTGTTTCTAATTTGACCTTAGTGGGCTTCTAGTTGGGAAAGGCAATGTGTCCTACAAGCTAGTGCTCTCATCCTGGGGTCGTTGCTGTCCTTTGGCCAGTGACGTCGAGCTCACATCTGGTGATACGAGCTCGCATTGTGTGAATTATTGGCTATGTGAGCCAGGACTCCTGGCTAGCCTAGGCTTGCTTTGGCCTTATTCTGTACCTGAGCCCATAACTAGTGAGCTAGCGAGTTGGTGCTTATCAGGGGACCTTAGTTCTTTGAGTGATCTAGGCCTTTTTTGGCTGAACTTGTCCTCTATTGGGCCTTTGTCAGATCGTTTGCCTGATACTGGAAAATACTTATAACATTAGCCCCCTAACTCTTAATTCGCTTTATGGATTGGGAGTTGTAGTTCATTGGTTAAAGCTAGAGACTATGATATGCGATGCTGTTGTTCAGATTATTTTCATTATTTTTCCTGTCCACACCATCATTTCCACATTAATTGCACGCACATCCCCATAACTGCCAATACAGCAATGACTAAGCCTAATTATTTTTGGGACCGTCAGATCATACCAACTGATCAGTTTCTAAATCAAACAGCTGAGCCAACAGGCTATATTAGATAAGAAAACCCTTTCTGTTCCCCTTCATTTTGAAAACTGACGTTCTGCCTTAAGAGTTTTCGAGTAGCAATTTCCAGTTTCATTCTCCTGCTTCATTGATTCAGCCATTGCGATCACTGTAATTAGATCATTTCATTCAGAATATGATTTGCCTCCATTTGTTCTAGAATCTGACTTGTCCCTTTGATATGGTAAGCCTTCTTGGGACTTTTGCTTTTAGAATATATTTTATGGGTTTCTGGCATCGCATTGTCTGGTTTGATGGTAAATGTCTATTTGCTGCTAGAAATTTTGCCTACTAGTTTTTAGGTTGTAAATTATTGGATTTAGCTTTTTATTTCCCTAGGGTTTAACAGTCTGACAGGTTTTGTTAGTTAAGCCCTCCTAGGTTTTTGATAGTTTGGGTCTTTGATATGATGGCTTGGGGCGTGTATGGTCTGCTGCATAGGAAATTTCTGTCTAGTAAGGAGAAGCTTTAGCTTTTCTAATATGGTCTGTTTGGAGCGAATTGGCTGCTTGAAGTGACCTGACCATTTATACTTTTATGTAGATCACTATAGCTCATAAACGCCAAAGTCACTAAGTAGGGAGTAATGATGAGTTTGTCTCCCTAGCTCAAAGTGAGGAGTTGGCATTCACCTCAATTGAAGTGACCTTTAGGAGAGATGAGGTCACTAACCAATTTGTTGAACTTGATCCCAATGAGGGGCAATAGGTTGCTGAGAGCACTTCAGGTTGCTTGATGTTTAATCATTACCCTTTGACTGTCGATTTAGATGAACCAGGAATATAGTTGAAAATTATCACTTTCTGAAGGATTGCTGTCTCACGGCACCTTCCCCAGATGACCATGCAACTTATCCTTCTTGAGGGTTTGTTGCTATTAGTACCCATCATTTCACTACTGGACTCAGGTTTCCAGTTCATCCATACATCACTAATTTGTTGAATAGGTTGAAGCTTTACCCATTCCAACTAACCTCGAACTCCTACTCTCAGTTTACTTCTATTGCACTCATGTACTTGAGAAATAATCTTCCCCCACCATCTGTGAGGGTCTTGTGCCACCTTTATAGCATTAGGAGTATGGGCTATCTGGATAGGATCTATTACCTTTTAGCTAAGCATTTTGACTTCGAGAGGATTTTGCCTTAGGGGGATGCCAAGGGTAAATCAAATGTAGGGCCTTACAAGACTTGTTAGTTCTACGTTTCATGCCCATCTTTGCGTCCTCTTTGTAACTTTGATTTCATTTTGACGCTTGGTAAGCGAGTTGAGGTTATGCAAGTTATCATAAATTCATGTTATCATTTCTGACATTGTTTAATTTTTTGCAGACAAGGCTAGCAAAGAGAAGCCGATGCTTGAAGTTAAGGAGGCTGAGGTGCTACGTTGACTTGTTGCTATTAGTGATATGAGAAATGATCTCAAGTTTGACGATGATGACCTTTGTTCCCATTAGCTCACTCTAGCATTGAACATCGAGCTTGCTAGTGAGATTGGAGCTCACCAAGTTAAGGAGGTCAGTCTAGCATATTTTGAAGATTACAAGAACATGGTGAAGCTTAGAAGCTTATTCTCCAAAGGCCACCTCTTGATTGCAATGCCATCATAGGAGTTAGCCCCCACCTCGCATCCTGAGGTGACCAAGGCGATCAAGGTCATATCCCTATCTGAGCCCCCTGCCAAGAAATGAAAAGTAAACAAAGGGAAAAATGTCACTTTTACTTCAAAACGAGTGGCTCGTAGAGTCGTAACTAAAGAGTGTCGATCGAGCCTTAGTTTAAACATATAGGGATATTTTAACTTCATCCAGGGGAATGTAGAGGTGATCTTGGGATCTCACACCAGCCCCCAAGTGTTGGAAACAGATGAGGTCTTAAATGGAGGGCTGATACGTTATACCACTCATCAAGGCTTGTTTGTAAGTAATGCCCTTTCACTATGATTCTTTTGCTCCTTCGTGATCTAACTTGATCTATTTGATTTTCCAAGGTGTGCTAGGAATAGTGAAGATGGGGGAGATGCTTTAGGCTTACAAGGAGAAGAATGCCAAACTCGTGGACAACTTAGCGGCTGCTACCGCTAAGGCACCAGAGATGGAAAGTAGAGCAATGAATACTGAAGTCACTTAGAAAGAAGCCAAGGAAGCTCGATCTCGTGAGGTGGCAAATCGTAAGGTTGTCACAGCCAAACTCAACAAAACGGTTGACAAGCTGTCGAGGGTAAAACATAACCTGAGTGTGACACTCCAAGGTGTTGATGTTGCAATGCGGTGAGCTGAGGTTGCAGCACGACGGGCTAAGGCTGTTGAGAAAGAACTTGAAGCAACTAGAAGGGAGGTTGCTTTGAAACAGGAGGAGGTTACTTAGGTCAAGGTAGAAACCATTGAGCTGGTTACGAAAGCAGCAGAAAAATTGGAATCCGAAACCTCCTCCTTCTTCCTATACATTTTATGGAGGCGGCACCCAAACATGGATTTTTCCTTTTTTAGGTAGGATGCTTTTAATGAAGTGAGGAGCTTCGAGAGGAAAGCTGCGAAAACTGTAAAGCCCGTAAGTGAAGCCTCTCCCACCAAAGGTGCAAATCAAAGAGAAAGCAGCTCACAGGCCATAGAAACTTCTTGATAATTAGATGAGGGACAACCTACTAGCCCCAAGTGCCAATATTTCCTCCCATAAAAGCCTAGCTTCCAAGGATTAGACTTTTTGGGATTTGATCTTGTAATTTTGCATTTCATTTTTTGAATTTTGTATTCAATTTTGTGCCCTGTATGAATTTACCTTGCTGATGGAGGCATCAGATAATCCTTCCTATTTTTCTTTGCCTTTCCAATTGTACCATGTCGGATGCTTTATAGAAAGTAATATGTAAACTATTATAAGTAGATTCCCATAAATCACAACTCAATAATCTTTGGATAAAATGAATACACGATAGGTCAAATGACCTTAGGTAATAGAGGGAAAACATATAAATAGATTTGAGCCACTAAATCATGACTTAAAAGGATATGTGCCATATTGAATAACCAATCAGTTGCATTAACCCATCTCAAAGGGCAATAAATTTAAGCATCAGAATGCCTTAGCTAGTAACAAGACTAAGCATCAAAGTGTTTGAGTGCCTAGGTTAACGTGAGATCAAATATCTAGATAGGTTGTATGAGAGCTGTAAATAATAGGTCACATGAAAGCTGTGAATAATAGGTCGCATGAAAGTTGTGAACAATAGGTCACATAAGAATTATGCCTCAATTGAATAGCTAACAAATGTACCGAAATGAGCTTCAGGGGGCCTCAACTCAAAAGCTGGCAATTATACCAAAATGAGCTTTGGGGGCCTCAACTTGAAAGTTGGCAATTATATCAAAATGAGCTCTAGAGGCCTCAACTCAGAAGCTGGCAATTGTACCCGAATGAGCTTCGGGAACCTTAACTCAGAAGCTAGCAATTGTATCAGAATGAGCTCCGGGGGCCTCAGCTCAAAAGCTAGCAATTGGATGTACACACATGATGCTTAGAAGTTGGTTATATGCATGCATAAGGTGGTGATCTTGTGCCACAAAGGGGGTGATCTTGTGCTAGTATAAGGACAATTTTATGCCCGAATGGTTGGCAATCTTATGCCAAAATGAGGGCAATCTTGTGCCCAGATGGTAGAAGCTTCAGGGATTTCAGTCCCATTTATATTGTGGTAAATTTTGCTTCTAGTGTTATAAGCTTCAAGATAAATAATACATAACGCGAGATTACCAAATGAGCTCGTGCTCATATTTTCTTGAAAATTTATCCAGAAATTATCTATTATTAGGATTCATAGACAAATTTGGGATATTTTATTTACAACTGAATAATATATATATATATAAAAAGATTAATAGGCTAGGGCCATTATCGTTATGGTCGCTGGGGTTGCTGAGATCGCTGTCTAAGAGATTGCACTACATAATCCTGTAAGTGGCCTCTCCTAATTAGATCCTCGATCACATTTCTTAGTGCTCGACATTCTGAGGTATTATGCCCAGCTTCTTCATGGTAAGCACAGAACTTGCCCATATTTCTAAATCTATTGGGAGTTGTTATGTGGTTAGGCATCCCAAAATCCTCCCTATCCTTTTCAATCACGAAAATGTGCTCCTGAGTATCTGACAGAGTGCTATAGCCATCATGGTGACCTTTGTGTCGAAGTCGCTTGCTTTTGGACTTCTTCGCAGGTCATTAATTGGAGCTATCTTGGATGTTTTCACCATTGTCCCTTTGACTAGAGTTATTTGCCTTGTCCTCATGTCTGGACCTCTTTGGACCAAAGGTCTCTTCCTACCTGATTTCCTTGATAACTCACTCATAAAATTCAGTCAGGTCCCTCACTAGGGACTTATATATATCCTTATACAGCTTCCATCTTTACAGAGTCCAGTTGAGATAGTTGTGAGAATGCTCTCGTCTGATGGATTTTTCACATTGATTACCTCATGCCTGAACCGAGCAATGTAGTCTTTCAGAGATTTATCTTTTTACTAGAAGACCGTTGCAAGGTGACAAGGTGGTGCAAGCTGCCTCTTCAGTGATCTATATAGATCGATGAATTTCTTTTAGCATTCTTCCTAGTTGTCAATGCTATGAGTTAGGAGATTTTTGAACCATACTTGGGGAATGTCCCCTAGTATAGCTAAGAAGACATGGCACTTGACTAGAGGGTTGATTGTTTGAAGATTCATTTGGATATTGAATACATCTAAGTGGTCATAAGGATCACTGTCCCAGCTATATTATGAGATCGTGGGGACTATAAGCTTGCAAGGGAGGGGCTACCTATCTATCTCACTAGTAAATGGAGTCCTCTCTTCATAGCAATCTCAGCTATTCTCAGCTTAGGGGTGCCCTTCCAATTGCTTTACCCTCAGAAAGTAATTCTTTGACCATTAGGTCATATATTTTAGATCACTGGCTGGAAGACCGATGGCTTCTCTCCCTTTCATCATCTTAGGAGTAACCACCTGAGTCATGTCCCTGACTGGTCTTGTCCGAGCTTTTTGGTCAGTACGAGCTATCTGGTCACTAACCATCCTGACTCTTATGAGCTCGGTGATCTTCTAACCTCAATCAAGAATTGTTCAAATGAATAAACCCAACTTGTAGATGTTCCCTTTTAAGGAGATTTTCTTGTTGCGCTCTTGGTTGATGGGGTCCTCTTTCAAGCACTATGGCCTCTACTTGTCTTTGCAAGCCTTGGGTTTGTGCATGAGCCAATGCACTAACTATATCAGCCAACTCCTTCATTGTATTTTCAAGCACTTATTGATGCTGGTGCCATGCTCGAATTTAGTCAGTCTCAAAGGCAACAGGCTAGTGAGGGGTTGATGGTATCGTACTAGCAACAACACCTATTGTAAGGGCAGCTAATGCACCCATGGCAAGGAAAGCAGAGGCCCCTGGTGGTAACCCTTACTGCTCTACATGACCCTCAAGTTGGCCAACAATAGCGCTTGTGCTCCTGGTGGTTCTTCCTCTTATCCTTGTAGTTAGATAGTTAATCAGAGAAAGAAAGAACATAGTTAGGGCCCTCCTTCTAGTGCTAAAATATTAACAGTAAAATTTGGTTCAGTAGAGCCAAATCTTAGCCAACTAGAATAGTTCTTCAACCCCAAGTTGCAAGCTAGGAAATGTAAGCGTGAATAAGAAAAGAGAGTGAAGAGGAGGAAGAATGGACACCAAAAACCTTTTTATCGTGATTTGGCTAAAGCCAATCGACCCCTACGTCCACGGTGGTTTGTATTCACCTTTAGGCGATGGTTTCTCTTTCTATGTTTCAGCAGAGTTACAGTATCAAGCTCTTTTTGTATTTCTGTAGAGTTTTTGCATATGTCTCTCCTCTTTTTACAATGATATCCTTCCTCCTATTTATATAGGCTGGGAGGTTACAAATATAAATTAACAAATTGTAAATCTGTTACATCAAGTAATAAATGTATTTGACAATAGGGCTTCTACAAATCAGTTTATGCAGGTTGCTTTCTGCGTGTGGGCCCCTTGTAAGCTAATGTTTGTAAAAGGGCATTGTAGGTTGTCACTGTTAATTATTTCACCAAATGAGCAGAGGTAAAGGAACTAGCACAAATCTTTTTTGCAAAGATCGAAAAGTTCACATAGAGTAATATTATTTATAGTTTCAAAGCCCCCCAGTAGATCGTGATTAACAATGAGACTTAGTTTAATAGTAAGTAGTTCACAAATTTTGCAATAATCTCAAAATTGTGAAGAAATTCTTTGCCGTAGATCATCCTTAGGCCAATGAACAAGTTAAGGTTGTCAACAAAATCATCAAATAGATCTTGAAAACGAGGTTAGAGGCTAAAAAGGGAGCATAGGTAGACGAGCTACAGAAAGTGCTTTGGGCTTATAGAATCAGAGCTCATAACACCATAAGAGAAACCCCCTTTTTGATGGTGTATAGGTTTGAGGCCATGATCCTAGTAGAATTTGAAGTGACTTGACAATGATGAGTGACATTCAGTCCAAAAGATAATAATTAGCTGCTCGCTGTAAATCTTGAACTCATAGAAGAGACTAGAGAAATGGCTTGTTGCAGGGTCACAACCTATCAACAACAAGTTACGAGATACTACAACTAGAAGGTTTGAGTTCGAAATAATGAAATTAGAGATCTTGTACTGCACCTTATTCTAGCTAGAGCTTACAAGGCTAATGACGGGACACTAGGTCCGAACTGGGAAGGCCCATACATAATTAAGGAAAACTTAGGAAACGGAGCTTACCACCTAACAAATGTGAATGGGGCTAAAGTTCCTCGAGCTTGGAATATAGAGTATCTCCACCTGTATTTCAATAGAGACTCAAATCTTGTAATATTATTCAGAAATCAATAAAAGCACTCGAGGTCTTCTCTAAATTCTTACGTTTGTGTTCATTAATTTCTAAATATAATCCCAACAAAGCATTGTACAGGGAATGAGCAAAGAAAAAAGAAAGAAAAATGGGTCATTAAATGCCAGTTGAGGCAGGACCTACTGGACAATTCATTGCAAGCTGAGGCATGACCTATCTAGGTAACAAGATTGCTAGTTGAGGCATGACCTACCTGGGCAATTCATTATTAGCTGAGCTGTGACCTACTGGGTATTCATCTTGACAAAGTCATAACGTGCTAGCTAAGGTGCATCAATATGACCTACCTAGGCATACAATTTATGCCAATTGAGGTGCATCAGTGCGACCTACTTGGGCCCTCAACTTATGCTAGCTGAGGCATATCAATGCGAACTACTAGGCACTCAACTCGTGCTAGCTGAGCCATAATAATATGACCTATTTGGGCACTCAACTCGTGCTAGCTGAGGTGTATCAATGCAACCTATCTAGGCATATAACTCATGCTAGCTAAGATGCATCAATGTGACCTTTCTGGGCACTTAACTCATGCTAGTTGAGGTGCATCAATGCAACCTACCTAGGCATATGACTTGTGCTAGCTAAAGCACAGCTTTTATATGACCTACTGGGCACTCATCTTCATGTAAATTCATCAAGTCATGGTTTGCTGAGCATATGGAGCATTCAATTATGGAAATTGAGAAGAAGAAAGTGAGAATATCATAAAAGTACATTTAACACCTCCTTCAATGAGGTAAATTCATACAAAGTCTAAGATTGAATACAAAATTCAAGAATAAAATTCAAAATTACAAAAAATCATGACCTAGGAAGTTTGATCCTCAGAAACTGAGCCTTTATAGGATGAAGGGTCAACATATGGGGCAAGTAGGTCATCCATCATTTGATCACTAGTGGCTTTCACAACTTGTGAGCTGCTCTCTCTTTGAGCAGCACCCTCAATAGGAGAAACTTCAGCTGCAGACTCTATAACTTTATTGGAAGAAGTGGCCTTTGTAACTTTCTCAAAGCCTTTAATAGCCTCAAGAACATCCTTACCAAAAAAGGAGAAATCCAACTTCGGGTGCTGCTCCCACAGAGTGTACAAGAAGGAAAAAATGGTTTCAAACTCCGTATTTTCTGCTACTTTCACAACTAGCACTGCGGTCTTTACTTTAACCCAAGCAACCTCTTCTTTTTCCAAAGCAACTTCTTCCCTAGCCACCTCAGTAGCCTCAACTCGCTGCACTGCCACCTCAGCTTGTTGCACTGCCTTATCCAGTTCGCCTTTTACTTTTGTCAACTCATCAATCACTTTATTGAGACTGGATGTGATAGCCTTGCAATATGCCACCTTATAAGATGAAGCCTTTTCGACTTCATTCTTGGTAACCTCAGCATCCTTAGTTCTCTTTCTCAGCTTCAATGCCTTAGTGGTTACAACGTCCAGGTCACCCTCAAGTTTTGCTTTCTCCTCATGCCACGCTCGAAGTGCCTTCTTCAGCTTTATTATTGTTAGCAAATTTTGAAAAATCAAATGGTTTAATTAGATTACAAAGAGGCAAAAGAACTAGGGTGAAAGGACTTTACTTACTAGTAGGCCGTGATGAGCTACGTAGCCTATCAATCCTTCTCTCCAGAACTCCTTTGATTCAATTGCTTTAGCTTTATTATGAGGTCCCAGGATTAGGTCAACATTATCCAAGAGAAAGTTAAAGTATTCCTCCGTCTTTGGGCTAAGACTTGGATTGCTCCTCGGCCTCGACCTTAAGTGCCACCTATTCTAGGGTGGCAACAACTTTCTTCCCCTTGTCTCTTTTTTTGCTTTTTGGTAGGGCACTCGGAGGGGGATGCGACTTTAACTGCCTTAACCACCTTAGGATGTAAGGTAGGAACTAACTCCTGCGAAGGTACTACTACTAAGACCAAAGGTTGATCTACAGCAATAAGGGTTGTAGTAACATCAAGAGTTGATAAGGTTGATGCAGAAGGAGTGGCTGGTGGCTTTCGAAGGATGAGCTTCACCATGTTGTTGTAGTTTCAAAAGTTTGTTGGGCTGACCTTCTTAATTTGATGAGCTCCGATGTCTCTGGTGAGCTCAATATTCAAGGCTGGAGCAAGCTTGTGCAAGCATAAGAGATCTTCGTCAAATTTGAGATCGTTCTTGAGGTCATCCATAGTAATGAACTGATCTAACACCTTAACCTCCTCAGCACACTTACCAGCAGTGAGAATGAAACTAAAATTGTGAAGATGACATAGAGACGGGCAGAAGACATAAAACCAGCAGGTCTTGTACTACCCTACATTAGATTTGCCCTTGGCATCCCCTTGTGGCAAAATCTTTTTATATTCGATCTATCAAGCTAAAAGGTAATAAATCCCATCTTACAGACCCATGCTCCTGATGCTATAAAGGTAGCAAAGAACCCTTGCAGATGGTGGTGGGAAATTATTTCTCAGGTATATGAGTGTAAGGGAAATGAGCTGGGAGTAGGAGTTCAGGGAAAGCTGGAATGGGCAAAGTTTCAGTTTATTCAATAAATTAATGACATAAGTGTGCATCGGGAACCTAAGTCAGGCACTGAGGTACTAGGGATTGATGGCAATGAATCTTAAAGGAGGATAAGTTACATGATCGTCAAGTGAGGATGCCAAGACACAACATCCCTTAGGGAACTGGAATGTTTGAACTATGCTCGAAAGTTCGTCAAAGCTGATGGTTGAAATGCGGTAAGTAAACACCGAGCGATCTGAAGACCATTAACTAGTAGCAACTTTGGATGAACATTGAGCTCCTCAGTGACCTCGCCACTCTTGGAGGTCACTTCATTTATTTTGTGCATCAGCTCCACACTTTGAGCTGGAGAATCAAGCTCATCAATATCACACCTTATTCGGTGACTTTAATATTTATGACCTGTAACCATCTACATAAGAAAAATGAATGGTCAGGCCGCCATGAGCAGACCATAGCTAAAAGCTAAAACTAACAATTTCCTATATTACAGGCCATACATGCCTCAGGTCACCAGATTTAAGACTCAAACTATTGAATACATAAGAGGCTTGACCATTACTCCATTAAAGCCTCAAAAATTGATGAAAGGCTCAAAACAACAATCAAAAACTCTAGAACCTACCAATGAATTAACCAGATAAATCAAACCAACAAAAGAAAATGCACAGGTGAGCAGGTTCAACTGACATTCCAAATTTTATCAACAATAAGCAAGTACACCTTACACAAATTACGGAACAAAGACACCCAAAAATTAAAAATCAAAAAGAGCAAAACTCATCGTGTTAACCAAAGGAGGAGGTCTAAAGCATGTGCAAAGCTGGTCCTCGATGATTTGAGCTCGAACCACAAGCCTGATAAACTAGAATAGCACTGACGATAGCAAACGATGACAAATAGTCACAGAGAATAAGAAAGAAGAGTTTGGAAGTTTCAGATTTCAAATGATGGATGAAAAGGGAAAAAGAGTTTTTCCTTATTTTATATCACACACGGTCTCACCATTGGATCTAGGAACCAATCAACTAACCACAATCTAACGTTTCAGTGGATGCTAATAGCAAGTTGTTGTTAGCTTGGCAAAAACATTCACCAAAGGCAGAAATAGTCACACAGGCTAGTGGTGAAAACCCAAGGGTCATGAATAAAATGAGCAGAAGTATGTCAAATGACCTGTAAGATTATAGATCGCAAGTAATGAAGTATAGCTCTCGATTCGCATTGTATTCAAGTTATGCTACTTAAGGTGTAGCTTTCATGTGACCTACTTGTAGGGTAGCTTTTATGCGACCTATCTAAAGCATTCAAGTCATGCTACTTAAGGTGTAGCTCTCATGCAACCTATTTGTGCCAGTTAAGGTGCATCCGTGCGATTTATCTAGGCACTCAATCTCATGCTAGCTGAGGCACGTCCGTGCAACCTACCCAGGCACTTAATCTTGTGCTAACTGAGGCACATCTGTGTGACCTACCTGTGCACTCAATCTTATGCTAGTTAAAGCATATATGTGTAACCTCCCTGGGCACTCAATCTCACACTAGCTGAAGCGCTTAGGTACTCCGGTGCTCAAACTCATTACCAACTGAGGCACTCTAGTGCTCATTCTCATTACTAGTTGAGGCACTCTGGTGCTCAAAGTTATTAGTTGAGACAAATTAATGTAATCGATTAGTTATTCAACTTAATATTTATTTAACTGTGATTTGCAGGATGTTATAGGTATTTTCTGGTATTAGGCAAATGGGCTGGCAAAGGCCCAATAAAAGACGAGTCCAGCTAGAGAAGGCCCAAATCACTCAAAGAACTAAGGTTGCCTGACAGGCACCAGCTCGCCAACTGTGGGCTCAAGATACAAAATGAGGCCAAGGCAAGCCCATGCTAGCCAAGAATCTTGGCTCACATAGCCAACAATTCATTCAACACAAGCTTGCATCGTTAGATGCGAGCTTGACCTCATTGGTCTCCTTAAGAATGGAGTTGAGAATTCCTTCTTATATAACGTGTCATTGTTGATGCAGTATTTAGCTGCTCGAGCTCACAAATGACGTGCTTTCAGATACTCTTGTGTTATGGCAATTGCCATCACAACATCCTTCTAATCTGTGCTTGATAATGGAAGAAACTCCACTGTGATCACCACTAAGAAATCTGCATCCCTGGTTGTGGCCAAGCAAACTAATGCATTTGCATAAGAGTTCTGGGCTCATGAAATCTGATTAACCTTGTAACGTTGGAATGAGCTAAGTAGTTCCTAAACTTTCTAAAGGTAAATAGCCATTTTTGACCTTTTCGTTTGATATTCACCTTGAATGTGATAGACAATGAGCTGGGAATCATTAAATATCCTCAAATTTTTAGCTCACATCTCTTTTGCAAGATGGAGCCCTACTAGCAATGCCTCATACTTCACTTCATTATTCATAGCTTGGAAGCTAAATCTTAATGCACAAAGGATCTTGTATCCCTCAGGGCTAATCAGAAGCACTCCTACCCCAGCCTTCTACTTATTTAATGGTCCATCAATGTACAATTTCCAGTACGTTCTATAGTCTCTACTTCTTTTTCCATGGGCCCTATGAATTTTGCAATGAAATTTGCTAAAGTTTGCCTCTTGATTACCGATCTGGGCTTGTACTCAATATTAAATTGGGCCAGCTCTATTGCCCATTTAAGTAGGCGGCCTTAGGCATTTATTTTTTGTAAGACTTACTTAAGTGGGAATTGTGTAAGCACTTCTATGTTGTGTGCTTGAAAATAGGGTCACAGCTTCCTTGATGCCATCATGAGGTTGTAAGTAAGTTTTTCCATTGGCGAGTGATAAATGGGAAAAAGTATATAAAAATAAGATAGTTTTAGTTCATTTTGTTAATATTATTTTATGTTTTATTAATGTTTTTACTTTGATTTCATATTTTATTCGAGAAACTGCTCTAGGTTTGTATTTTTCATATAGGATGATAAAAAGGGCTAAAAAGAAGGAAGAAACTTGAAGAATAAAGATACATTTGGATCAAGAAAAAGATACAAGAAGAATACATGAAAGAAACAAGTAAAAATCAAGAAAAAACATGAAAAAAACACCTAGCACGACCATGCCATAGAACACACCTAAGCTGTGTTAGGTGCTGTAAGGAGTTCGGGAGCAAATCATGAAGAAATTGGAGGTCCAGCATAGAGCACGGTCGTGCTCTGGAACATGGCCTGGCCGTGCTCGGTGCTGCCTGAGAGCTGAAGAAGATTTCGTGAAGATAAAGTATAGAACACGATCGTGTTACAGAATATAACCAGGCCGTGTTGCGTGCTGATGTGGCCAAACTGATAAATCCAAATCTCCTCAAGCACACCCAGCTCGTGTTATGAAGCCCAGTCATGGTGAACGTGAAAAAAGCCTATAAATAGGACTCCTTAGATTTATTCTAATTCATTATAGGCTATGCTATGCTATGTTTAGAATCCCTCTTTAAGGTTTAGGGTAGTTCTCTCTTCTTTCTTCTCTTTTCTTCTTTTAGGTTTGCTTTAGGTTTTCTTTTATGCAATTTAGTTTTCTTGTTGATTTTCTTTTATGCAATTTAGTTTTATTATTTTAAGA
>JANHAO010015546.1:0-14778 GCA_026873985.1 Saraca asoca | reverse complement strand
TATGCAATAACTAGAAACATTCCTCTAATATTAAAAATTTCATAAACTGATATGAGTAATCCCACTTTGGTGGTAATCACCCACAACAATTCATGAAAATTTTTAATCAAGAACTAGTTTCTCTTGCCCAAAACACATGAAATCACATTTCACAGCATTCTTGAAAGTTTTTCACTTAAATAATCTAGATCAAACCATGCAAAATATTTTATTTAGCACAGACATCAAGAGTTTATCTTAATGAATCAACTAGGATGAAAAAAATTTCACAAAATAGCCTAACACATGCCTTCATGCACCCCCATACACCTTCATGTGCTATCCACGCGCTGCCATAGGACTCACGCTGCTATGCGCTGGCACGTATTGCCACGCACTTCCACGCACTAGCACGTGCTACCACGTGCCAGCAACTTGACCACACGCACTTACGAGCACATGAAATGCATTCGCTTCGTCTCCTCGTCTTCAACCTACAATTGGGTTGACCCGACTGTAGGCACAACCCGAACGGCTTTGGGCAGTTTTCTGATGATTTTCACATCCTTTTGTTCTGATTTTTTCATAGATTAATCTAAAACTTAATTTTAGATAGATTTGCACTAAAAATTTTAGAGATTATCAAGATTTTTCCTAGATTTTTTGCTCAATTATACTGAAACTAATCTAGGCTAAAATTAAAGGTTTCCTTTAAAATTTTATGCAATTTCTCTATGGGTTTTGTTCATCACTACTAGGCATACAATTTAGATGTCATCTAGGACTTTAAGTCTCATTGGAATCATGAAATTGTAATTTAGGTTTGAAAAACCCTAATTCTAATTCTGAAAATTAAAATTTTAATTACTCTCTTAATACTCCATAAAAAATGGAAATTTTTATATCAGCAAATTCAGAAAATTATGATCTATCAAAGCCCTAACCTAGCAAATCCTAATTTTATAGAATTCATACAAATTAAAATTACAACTATAATGAGATCTAAGAATTTTATCAGATTCTAAATCATGTAATCTCTGCTCTGATACCAAATGTAAGCGAAATTTAAACGGAATTAATTAATGTAATTGCATGAAAATTAGAATGCTGAAAATATTGGACACATATCTGTGGAGGCCATGATTAACTATACTCACAGATGATCAAATTGCTTCCCGATCTGCAATTTGCACTTGCGAATGACTAGGAACTTCATCTGCAAATCATATATCATCAAGCACTCTCTGGATGGGGTGAGGAGTTTAGATAGACTAAGAGTCACTTGAGTGCAGAGGAGACCTAGCTTATATATATTAACCCTTGAACCTTCCTATCATGGACTTTAGGGTTAAGGCCTACACTATTAGACTTATACCAATCATCAACAGATGTCCTAACCCAATGTATATGGATCACCTTAATAATTTAATGGGCTATCTTTTGCATCCACTTATAGATTATGTTTTAGCCTGTTTATTTTTACAAAATAAAATAAAAATTATTTGCAGTCTACTAGAAGAATTATAAAAATAATTCTTACAAATTACACTACGAGATTTATAATTCTTTATATAAAGACTCATAATTTAGTTGCAAGAATTATATATATCTTTTTCAGACAAAATTGACGTTATCAATTGTCTAAATAAATTGAGTGAATGAATTTCCAATTTAACAATAGAAGTAAATTAAATAAAGTTAATTATTTATCTCACTTTTGTAATAAATTTATTATTACTAGCCTACGATTTTTTATACATATATACATATATTTTCGATACTCATGCTACCACTTTCCAACATTATTTCTACAAAAAATAACTTAGGAAAGTAGCCTATTTTATATTTTTATATTTGTACCGTGATTTTGTTATATCTGTAGTAACTATGATGTGTCCTTTATACAATTCAATAACATTTTTTGTGTGTATCTCTCTCTCTCTCTCTCTATATATATATATAATAATGCTTAATATGTATACTTGCAAGTTTTTTAAAAAATCATTATATTTTTTATAATTTTTAATCAAAAGTTATAATTTTTATATAAAAAAGAAAAAATTTTATGCCACTTTAAATAATAGGCCTGTAACTTTTTATATATTTACTGCACATAAAATCTATACATACTTATAATTTTTTATAAAAAAATATATAATTTTATATAGAAAAATTATAATTTTAAAATTTTTTATATTAAACTTGCATAAAATCACACAAAATTTTTTATTAGATGTTCGAGCATATGATACATATTTAATCACAAAATTTTTATATCAAACTTTCCTGAAACCACTTAAATTTTTTAATAAGGTGGTCGAGCATATGATCCGTATTCAATAAGTAACTTTCACAATCAATTAGGTTTAAAAGAGTCGTACAAGACGTTGAGCTATCAAACCCGTGTGATATATTTCAGTTGCCAGTGGGACTCGGCCATGGCTGTCATATCTCTACCCTTGGACCAGTGGATCTGCGTTATCCTTCTTTAATGACTATTGGCTCAAATTAGAGAAACTGCTCGCATGTTCATGTGTTTTGTCTGGGCAAGAGATTGAATAATAGAATTGAACCAATTATCAAATCAAATCAATCATATTACATAATATAAATAAAATATAAATGAATAATAATTATAAAATAACTTAATTACTTATCTTATGAAAGTTATGAATTCATTAAATTTAATATATGTAAATCCTAATATGTTGTCATAAACTAATTTTATAAATCAATTCAACAGGCAAATATGTTTGATTTTGGAAGAAATTTGACATAAAAGTCAAATATGAAAATGAGGTCTTATGATGTGAATTTAGGATAAAATGTATTTATGTATTATTTTTTCATGTTTTTCCTATTTTATGGGTATTTGTGTTTTTTTAGCATAAATCATTTATCTAATATAATTAGAAAAGCACATGATTGCGATCTTTACATTTTTATCTTCGTGTTCATATAAGATTCACAGATTCCCTTTCAAGCTACAAAAAAACTCCTTATGATAGTTCAAAAAAAAGTATGTCTATTTCTACTAGAATGACTTTGGCTTAGAATGCTCTTTACAAGGTGTGTCTAGTGACTTGAGTGGGCATTGAAACATATTGGCTAGGGTTAGCAACATGCACTGCACGGTATGGCTAAAAGAGTTACCAGTTTGTGACAAATATGTATCAAAGTTTGGTTATGCTGAGATAGTAGATTAGGTGGCTACAATTTGCATAGATGCAACTTGTTGAAAGCATGTGAGGCTTGTGAGTGAAGTGAACACTTATTGAAATAACGAAGAGATGTTACTATGGACTTAATCATAAGGGTAACAAAAAGTTTGAGCAACCTAAGAGCTAGTGTGAGAGATATTGCATTCAAGAGAACATAAATGATGCAATGAGTACAAGCAGATGCAAAAGCTAATGGACTTGTTGTATAGAATGGGATATTGGTTATGTGCTCATTTATAGTAACATTGGAAAGAATGCAAAACTTGAGAGATTTGACAGCTTATCTAGTGGGAGGAAGGCTTGATCACGTCCATGAGGGACATATTAGTTGTCGATGGAGCTTTGGTCATGCTAAAATGTGTAGCCACAATAGATAGTTGATACATCTTATAGGATGACACATTTGAGATGTGTTGAGAAAACAAATTTTATTAGAAGAGTCCAAAATCATGTTAGAAAGCATGAATTTTTCCCAATAAAGTAAACCAAAAGGGAAAAAAGAAGGTCTAAGGAGGATATATTATGCATAAATAGTCACATGAGTGTAATGAGCAAGCTGTAGAGCTATCAACAAGATTCAAAATGAGATGCTAGAAGAGCTAGCACATCATATTCACATGACAATCGTCAATGATACTAGATTTAGTGAGCTAAAACTATATAGTCGTATGGTGAAGTTGCGACAATGTCTCAAGGCATAGTGGGTTTGCATTACATAATCACAAGAAAAAAATTTCTGCAATGACCACAGAGTTCATATTTGCTAATGCATCCACAAAGTGAAGCTCAAGCTAGAGTGTTGGATAACTCTATGCTTAACCCCCATCAAGCTATTGATATGGGGGAGCCATTAGGAGGATGTGCTCGAAGAAGGAGTCATTAGGAGTATGTGCTCGAAGAAGGAGTCATCAGGAGAATGTGCTTGAAGAAGGCTACGAGTGCCTAGATGTGAAAGGATGTCATGCGAGAAGTGCCAAGATAGGGCACTAATAATCAAAGAAGTGACTAGGAAGGTGAAGATACTAGTCAGTGGCTATGAGGGTCGTGGGAGATGAGCAAATATCAACTTCGTAGAGATAGCATTGAAGAGTGCAAACCTAGGAGGGGTTGTGATAACCAAGATGCTAGATAGCATCAACTCTACAAAGGCTATTATGGTTGAGATACCATGAGGGTGTCAATTCAAAAAAGGTTTGAAGATCTAATTAAGTGTGGAAGTGGCATAGCAAAGTGTAATGGATTGATCAAACCTAACATAAGCAAACTTGCAAGTAAGCTATGTATTGTTAGCAATGAATAAGACTTGTGCCAAAACAATGCATGAGACTTGTGTCTCTTACATTTGTAGAATGGTACACTAGATGGGGGCATATCTATTAGTAGGCAATCCAAAATGCCAAGCAAGCGCACAAGTTATGGAGGTAGCATGCACCTAAGCTATAGAGGTAACAAGTCGAGAGCTGTGTAGGGACAATGTTGCTATAAGTTGCAAAGGTAGTGAAACAAGCACAATTTACAAATGTGACAACCCGAGTGCTACAAAGCCAGTGGGGTAGAAGAAGTTATATAGATAACCAACTAGAGAACTATAAAGACAATGACATGTAAAGGAATGTCGGGACAACAAAGTGGAGTGCATAGAGGTAGATCAAAAAGTTTATGGAAGCAATAAAGCCAAAGATACCAAGTTCAAAAAGGCAAAACTAAGAGGAAGTCCATGGTGGACCTAAGGAGCAACAAAATGTTGACTATCCTGAAAGCTATATCAGGTTAAGGGTATCATTCATCAAATTCTCTTGCTTAAAGAGATAAGTACAAAGCATTCGAAGGAGATGCTCAAGTGGAGCATGTCTTTCTATGAAGATTCAAGAAGCCAAACTCAATAGAAGAAAACCTTTTTGGAAGCTATATTAGATTGAGGCGTCAATGAAGGCATTGACATTTGAAGTAGAGGGCAATTTCACAAACTAGCCTTATGAACCAATTCAACAAGCAAATATACTCAAGTTTAGACAAAATTTGGCATACAGATCAAGCATAAATAGGATGTCCTACAGTGTAAATTTAGGGTCAAATGTGCTTATGTCTTTTTAGACTAGATCATTTGTCTTGTGCAAGTAGAAAAGCACATGTGTGATCCTTGGATTTTTATTTTCACATCCATATGAGATGGTGCATTGATTCCCTTCTAAGCTATAGGAAAAGTCCTTATGTTAGCTTAGAAATAATGTGCCTACTTTTGCTAGAAGCTTTAGCTTGGAATGCTTTTCAGGGGGAGTGTTCTATGGCCTAGGTTGGCATTAAGGCATATGTTAGGGATTAGAGCGTGGTGGCATAGAGACTCCTTCTAAACACTTAAAACTATGTAATAAGGTATATATCAATAAAATGGAGTTGTCTCTCTTTTTATTTAGAAATTCCCTTCTTGATGTACACTAGAGGCTAATTATGTAAGGCGCTCTTTGGGACTAGGTATGTATAGATGCTTTGACTACACGCTTATGTTGCTTACGAACATGTTGCTTTTAGGATTTCATTGTATATAGGCAATTGAAATCTATATTCCCCATTATCTATCTAAGTATGGTTTGAGTTTATTGGAAGGATAACATGTTGGTCAAGGGTTGGTAGCATGCATTACTTGGTATTACTAGAAGAGCTACTAGTTCATAACATAGGTGCATTCCTTTCGATCCCTAGCAGTCTTTAGGAGAATACATTTGGGAATCTTAATAGGGAGATTGCATGACTAACATAGGTGAGAGTAAGGATCTATCTTGTATATACTAAACCTTCTTGGGCTAAACTAACCCATCATAGTGGAGCCTAATTACAAGGTTCACATATCAATAAATCACCTTTAGTCAAAGTGTCATTTTATGCCCCATAATATTATCACTTAATATGGGCTGCTTCACAATATTAATTTGACATTCATGTAATTTAGATTTGGTTAAAATACTTTGAACTATGTAAGTCTATAGGAAAATTCTAACAATCTCCCATTTGGATGACATAGTTCAAATCATAATAAAAACATTGTTCTCTGAATAACAATATGTGGCCACATAAAAAATGTCAAAGTAATGAGACTATTACAATCACAGGTCTGAATTGAGATCATAAGTATTCAATAGAGCAGAACATCACATCTGATAGGGACACTGATTTCATACATGTTTGAGTACTTGCAACTTGTTGGCCATAAACATGGTATGAAATGTGAGTAACAAGATATACATAGTGATAAATGAGATTATATGTAGATCTCCATAAAATGGTCCTAGCATCTGTCTAATATGTCAAATGAGATTCAATAAGCTTAACACAATAGTGAGGCATGATTTATACATCTATATCAACATGCCATAACATAATGTGAACAAATATATTAAATATGACAACATCATTAACGTTTCACAAATCTCTATATCAACATAAGTTCATCATTTTAATATGAAATATGAAACTCTTACTAACCTAAAACTTAAAAAAAGGCTTCACGAAACCCATTCTAGTCATATGTTTATGAAACAATCTTATAATTAAGCTTTTGATCAGTGGATTTGCAAGCATGCGATATGTGGCAACATGTTTAATATATGTAAAATGTTCATGTATCTTCTCTTTAACAAATTCATATTTAACATCAAAATAATGCAAAACTTTCATTATTTTGATCGAAGTTTATTGCAACAACATTGTCGCAATAAATTGTTAAGGGGCTAGAAATACTCTCAACAATATTGAATCTAGATATCATATTTCTTAACTAAAATAGCTTCACGAGTAACTTCATAACATGTGACATACTATGCCTCTAAAGTAGAGATTGCTAAATTGACTGCTTAACACTTTTTCATAAAACTACTTTTTTTGCCATCATAAAGATGTATCCAGATGTCAACTTCTTATCATATGGACAACTAGTAAAATCAAAATCAGAGTAGACCATAACATCTCCCAAGTACACCAATTGCATAAGCAATACTAGGACATGATTACATAAGCAGTATCATAACTTGTACATACTTAAGCATATATTAGGCTACCAACAATAGAATCATATGGGGCTACTTTTATTCTTGATCTTTCTTCATATTATGAGGACATAGAAAGAATCTCATTCTTTTGAAAAGGCATAACATTGTAAAAGTATAAATACATATTTAACCTTTTGAGCACTTTTTCAGTATATGATCTTTGAGACAAGTCAAGAGAGGCATCACCAAGATCCATCATATCAAAATACATCGATGACATCTACTTTGTTTCAATTAGAAAGCTTTTATCATTACTAGCAAGTAGAATGTCATCAGCATACTATACTAGAATCATAAATTTGCCTATATCCTTCTTAAAATAGATACATTGATCTATATCATTTTCCTTAAATCCAAGAGAAGTAACAATCTTATCAAACTTTATATACCATTATCTAGACACTTCCTTCAAACCATATATTGATTTCTTTAGTTTACATACAAAGTGTTCTTCATCATTCTCTTATAAACCATTCGGCTGGCTAATGTAAGCAATTTCTGACAAATCACCATTTAAGAAAACTTTCATAACATCCATTTGGTGAAGCTCCAAATTAAAATGAGCCACCAATGCTATAACAACTTGAAATGAGTCTTTGGTTGAAATAGGTGAGAAAGTTGTTGGTCTTAAAAATAGAGATAAAAAATAGAGATCTTGCCCTTTTTTTACAATTGTAAAATGTGTATACTCTCTTTTGAAATAAATTGGATTCTTATTTGATTTTTAAAAGTGGAAGTCTTTACAGAAAATAACTTTTTGTATTTGGATGCTAATTGGATAATCAGGATCTTAATTGGAATTTTTGATTATAATTAATGTTGAATATCGGAATCAATTATGCATTTAAAAACAGATTATATGAGAATGTAGTTGAAATAATTTGTTCAGTAGCAATTAAGCTGTTAAACAAAATTGCATTACAACAGAAATATACTTGTACAGTAAAATTAAATTCCAAAATTTTAAAAATAGTAAAGAACAATAAAGAACACTGCACTTTTTGAAGTTGTTCAACTTTAGCTAAAACCACAGTTAAAGTCTACATCTAATAGATCAATCCTCAACTAGATGACCACTTTTTTTAAAACAATAGGAATTTAATTGGGCACATGAGCAGCTAGTTCATACACAAGAATTACATTGGGCTCTTGCTAATATAGAACATAAGAATTAGATTGGGCTCTTACTAACCTAGATACAACAACTCTTTTATCTTCTACAGATCATGATCAACCTCATAATCTAGAGATATTCAAAGAATTCAATGCACCTTCAGCTAACTATAATCAACCTTATAACCAAAAAAAATGCAAAGGGAAGATCAACCTCTTCCTTTTTATTTCCAATTTCTATCAACCTAGAAATTGCAAAATTATACCAAGGAACAAGATAAGTAATACAATACAAATAATTGAGATGAATATCTCAATTATCTAGCTGTGAATTCTCTTCAATTTTGATTCAAGATCTTTTGAATTGTGGGATCTAATGAGGTAGATGTTAAATTCAGTTTAGCTCTGATAGCACTGTGTCTTTTTGCACTTGAAGAAATATAACAGATGTGTAACTAAATGATTTTGAAATAAGGTTAAGGGTGTTTATAGTTGCTATAACCCACTTCAAAAATAACTAGCTTTTTATACTTGAATCAATTCTTGAATCGAGTCGTAGTAGTTACCAATTAATGAATCGATTTGTCTATGAATATCATAACTAATGCTCATGATAGAATCGATTTATAAATTGAATCATAGTATATTGTAAAAAGTCTTGAATTGATTACCTAATTGATTCAGGTAAAAATCCTAACCTTCAATAAAAACATTTTTCAAAATTTTTCTTTATGAATTGATTTGAGTACATTTTCACAAGTTCTTTAGCATGAATCAATTTACACAGTGTAAAATGGTTTTTATAAAACTTGTACTTGTGAAAAATCATTTGAAAATATTGTTTGAAAAATATTTTATTTTAACTCACTTCAAGTGGTTTATTTCTACCTCAGTGTGTAAATTATAAGGAATTCGCTTTAATCAAAATTGATTTGAATTCACTTACAAAAGATCCTAGTAAATATAAAATAATTGTTAAATCTAATTGTAGATCTTTTAAATCACATACACTTTGATCTTATAAAAGCAAATAACAAACATTGAAAAATATTGTCAAATTTAAATTGTTTTCAACATCAAAACCAAGGAAATTATAATAGCAAAGCAATCACATTAGTAAAGCTATCAATCTCATACTTTGCTAACAATATTTAGAAATGCTTACAATCTCCACTAATGCTAATCATCACCCTCTTTTTGGTGGTGACCAACAATTTTAGATAAGCATTAAAATTTAGTATCAAAGTTTTTGAAAAATTTTTTTGCTTTTCAAAATTTAAAGACTCATTTTATTTTCAGTTTTGTTTTTATCTCTTTTATCTACTATCCCCCTTTTGAATTTACCTTTATTCATATACCATATCACCTTTATAATATGTCCATTTTCAATTTTCATTCATATCTCCCCTTTTTAAATTGAAGATACATCCTTTTGAAAATCCTTTATTTTCTTAACTAAAATGTTTAGTCTCCCTATTTAAAATTCTTATTTCTCCATTTTCTAAAATCCTTATCTAAAGTCATTATTTCTAAATTCTTCTTATCTAAAATAAATCTTTACTTCTCCCTCTCTTTGCACATCGAAAAGTAGTAAAATATTTTTTTAAAAAAAAATTCAAAAAGTATAGAATAAAGAAATTAGAATAGAATAATTCAAATATAATACCAGAATCAATACAGAGTTTAGTATTCATAATCCAAATATATAATAGTAGAATTCAAAATATTTAGATACATCATCCATAATCAGTAGAAAACATCAAAATCAAATTATCTCAAAGTATTAAAATATATGATGAACATCAAGATAAAATCTAGAATAACAAAAATAATGAAAAGGGATACAATAGACAAACATGAATACACAACTTGCTCGGTAGGTGGAGGGTCTTGATCATCCATCCTTTGAAGGTCTGCTTCCTCATCTTGTTCATGCATTCGCTGTGTGATTTCATGTAATTAAGTCTTTATGGAACTGAGTCTCTCATTTACTTGAGTGACATGACTTCTGTTGTCAAGTTCCATAGCACCTCATCTATCATCTACTAACTTAATCCAATTTTCCTATTTGTTTATCAATTGATCAATTCGATCATTCATATGTTTATGCATTCTTTCTATAAGCTCAATTATTCTTGATTCAGCTTCACTAGATAACCCCATTACTCCTAAGCTTATAGCTTCTCCAATTGTTTGAGGAACTTTTGACCTTTTTTCAGCTTATTTTCCTTGTTCATTTTCTTCTAGTCCCATTTTGTGAAAATGCGATGTGCTAATCATAGCAGTTGGATTTATTTGTAAAACTTGAATTTGATTAGAAAATTTTATTTTGAATTTGGCAAAGATAGGAGTAAGATCATGTCATATGGGAGATATCCAATATCTGTCTATTTTGAACAATTAACTAGATATTTAAGGATAAAGTAGGGCATATTAAAATCAAGATGATTTTTAATAATGCACATAAAAAAGAATTCATCCTCCACAATTTGTGTAAAATTTGTGATCCTTGGCAAAATCACTTTATACAAAGCATAATGCAATATCCTATCTTTAGGAGATAAGCTAGTAGTGAGCAATTTCTCACTTCGATCCTTTAGGGTGGAATAAGGAAAGAGCATCCTAATGGCTAATTCCCTATTGTATTCAGGAAAGGATGCTGTAGTAAGCTTTGGTTGCATATCATCCATGTCAAATTATTTTGCTAAAAATTTTGAATCAATAACTATGTGCTTATGCATCACATAACAGAAATGTTTACGATCAGCATCAACAAGATTTGCATAAAACATCTTTACAAGCCTAGGGTAGGTGCTTCCCTTATATGTCAAAAATTTTTCTAATCTATACTTAGCTAATAGTTTTGATAAATGAGTAGTTTTCAACAGTAGATCACTAAAGCATTTGATGGGTTCTACCTTTCTATTTGCAAGTTAAAGAAAGCTAGCATACTCATTTTGTGAGTTGAAGAGTAGTTCCTCTTCTAATGGTGTTAATGCTTGGGTTGTTTGCTTGTCCTTTTTTTTACTGATAGTTTAATTCTCTTAGACATTCTGAAATTTCTAAAAAATTTTATGAAATCTAGAAGATTCTATGAAGTTTGGGTAGTTAGGGTTTTAAGGTAGATTTTGGGGAGTTTTGGAGAAATTAATCAATTGGAATTGTTAGACTAGATGTTTCACATGTTTCTATGAAAGAATTTTGAGTAAAAAGTGTTTGAGGATCGAGATTTGATTGAGAGAGTTTGAGAAGTTTCTAGTGTACGCTGAGAGTGAAACTGTGAAATGAGTTTGAAATTGATTCAATATATATAGGATCGCGCTTTGAATTTATTCATGAATCGATTTAGAGAGCAAAAATTTAAGTATGAATCAATTTAGGTATAAATTTCTTCATTTGGTTCTTATATGAATTGATTCAAGTATGAGGTGTTCATTAGGATTCATATGCGAATCAATTCTCGAATTGATTCATCCAAGTTCAATAAAAAACTTCAGAAATTTTGAAATCTTCCTAAAACATTGAAAAATTTTGTGAATTAATTCATAGTGTAAATTTTTGAGAGGTGAATTGATTTAGAAACTCAATATAAATCCTGGAAAAATTTGAATCAATTCAGGAAGTTCTAAACTCAGTTTTCCTACAATTTTGTTTCAAAAGTGTTTTCATTAAAAGTTATTTAGCTGATGAACTGCCCAAAACCAATGAAAACTAATTTACTCACTATGTACCTACAAAACAAACTTAGGCAAATCTCTGATGCCTAAGTTAGTAATTGTAATATACAAAACAATTACGCATGAAAGATAAAATAATATCAAAATTTATTGAAGTTAGGGAATTAAGAATCTTTGTATTGTGGTGATAGTAACTACTGTTTGACATATGAGTTGCCTTCTTTTCTCCCACACAGACTTGCAAAACAAAAATTTACACTTACTTTGCTAGTACCTAACTAGTTTTGGGTCTAGTTTTGAACCACAGTAACTTTTCATTTGGTTTTAGTTCATAGGTACTATTTCGATATGGAAAGTGTTTAATATGGTGTCCTTTATGATTGTAGTAAAAACAAATAATATGTCTATCATTTCTTTTTTATCTTTTCTTCCTTTGCTATCTATATCCTAAGCCATTCTTGTTCTGAAATTCTTTTTGATCATTCAAAAAGGTGTTGAGTCTCATTTTGCTACTTGTAAAGCTTTGCAATGTTTTTGATAAATTGTCTATCTCTAACTTATAAGCTTCACATTTATCACATGTCTTGCTCTCACTCAACAATTTTTTTGCTAGGGTATTCAAATCATAATATTCTTTTTCTAATTGATCAATTTTCTTCAGCAAATTTTTCTTTTTATGCTCTAGCCTACTTTAATTCATTTTTGGCTTTCAATAATGAATCATACAATTCAATGCATATATCATCAATTTCTTCATCACTAATATCATAATCACTAAAATTATCATCATCAAAATAATTGAATTCATCAAAAGAATTAAGTTCATCTCTAGAGTAAAAGATAGACTTATTACCAAATACCTCATTATCATCATCCAGTTTAGCCATAAGGCAGAGAAAGGCTTCTTCTTCTTCCTCTTCATCTTCCCAAAATGCTAGATCAACTTTCTTATAAGATAGTTTTCTTTTTCTCCTTTCATTCTCAAGTTGTCCTTTTTAGGTAGACTGGGCAATCTGGTTTAATGTATGTAGGTTTTTTGCATTCAAAACAAGTAGGAGTAGTGTTGACATCAGAGTTTCCTTAATCAGTTTCATTCTAATTTCTTCTTTGAGGTATAGTTTTTGTCTTTTCTCTACTTCTATTTTTTCTAAGAATTCTTCGCAACTTTTTGCTGTACAAGGCCATATCTTCTTTATCATTTGTATCTACATCACTTTCTAATTTTACTTCATTAGATTCGACTGTCTTTGCAGCCTTTAGTGCCAAAGTTTTCTTTTTCTTGTCATCACCATTTTTTCTATATTTTTCAGCTTTAGTTCATGCTCCTCTAAATTCCCATAGAGCTCATAAATGGTTGACATCCCCATCTTAAATTATTCCTTTATGGCAGTCACCTTTGGTTGCCAATCTTTAGTAAGAGATCTTAGAATTTTGTGCACTAAATCTGCATTGTCAAAGGTTCGTCCAAGCAACATCAAATGGTTAGTTATGGTAGTGAATCTTTGAATGAGATCTTTAATTGATTCACCCTTTTCCATCTTAAACATTTCATGCTCAGAAACTAAGACATGCACTTTAGATGCCTTAGCTTGTGTAGTTCCTACATGTGCTACTTTTAAAGTATCCCAAATTTGTTTAGCAGTGATACAATGTGAAATCCTCTCATATTCATTAGAGGACAAAAAGTTGGAGATGATCCATTTGACCTTGCAGGCAAAGAGGTGTCTCTTCCTCTCCTTTTCAGCCCATAGTGACTTAGGTTTAGGATTTACAAATCCATTAATCAATGTTTTAGGTGGATCATATCCATCTTCTATAATTTCCTACATATCTATATCAATAGCTTTAATAAAGTCTCTGATTTTCTACTTCCAGTAGGTATAGTGATGTCCATTAAAATGAGGGGGTTTATATAAAGAAGGACATTCAAGTAACAATGTAAAGCTAGAATCCATAATCTCATTGAAAATAAGAGAGCATTAAGAGCCACAAGTTCTGATACCAACTGTTGGTCAAGAAAAATAGAGATCTTGCCCTTTTTTTTTATGTTTGTAAAATGTGTATACTCTCTTTTGAAATAAATTGGATTCTTATTTGATTTGTAAAAGTGGAAGTCTTTATAGAAAATAACTTTTTGTATTTGGAAGCTAATTGGACAATCAGGATCTTAATTGGAATTTTTGATTAGAATTGATATTGAATATCAGAATCAATTAAGCAATTAAAAACAAATTATATGAGAGTGTATTTGAAATAGTTTGTTCAATAGCAATTAAGCAGTTAAATAGAATCGCATTACAACAGAAATATACTTGTGCAGTAAAACTAAATTGTAGAATTAAAAGAACAGTAAAGAATAATAAAGAATACTGCACTTTTTAAAATGATTCAACTTTAATTGAAACTGTAGTTAAAGTTTATATCTACTAGATCAATTCTCAATTGGATAACCACTTTTATCAATAATAACAAGAATTTAACTAGGCTCTTGAACAGTCATTTCATACACAAGAATTACACTAGGCTTTTGCTAACCTAGAACAAAAGCATTAAATTGGGCTCTTGCTAACCTAGATACAACAATTCTTTTATCTCTTATAGATTATGATTAACCTTATAACCTAGAGATATTCAAAGAATTCAATACACCTTGAATTAGTTATAATCAACCTTATAACCAAAGAAGATGCAAAAGGAAGATCAACATCTTCCTTTGTATCTCCAATTTCTATCAACCTAGAAATT
>JANHAO010015545.1:0-14777 GCA_026873985.1 Saraca asoca | reverse complement strand
AGCAAGAGCAATCTCCTACTATCAGGACGATCCTTTAAACTCTTGTACTCATTTGTAAATTGTATAAACATTTTGAATACAACTATTGATGTTAAATTTTCTTTTAACAGGTGAATCGCCTATTTGGCACCACCCCTTTTTATTTGGCATAAGATTGCCCTGACCACAAGATCAGTCACCCCTCTTATTTGGGCACAAGATCACCCTGACTATAAGATCAGTCACCCCTTTTTATTTGGGCACAAGATCGCCTTGACCATAAGATTGATCACCTTTTTATTTGGGTACAAGATCGCCCCAGCCACAAGATCGGCTAACTTCTACTTTGCAGCTTTCATGCGAACTTAATTAAGTTGTAGCTCTCATGAGCACTTATCTACTTGGCCACAAGATTAGCCTAAGCATGAGATCGCTCATTTGTTAAATTTATAGCTCTCATGTGAACTCAATTAAGTTGTAGCTCTCATGCGCACTTATCTACTTGGCCACAAGATCAGCCTAAGCATGAGATCGCTCATTTGTTAACTTTGCAACTCTCATGTGAACTCAATTAAGTTACAGCTCTCATGCGCACTTATCTACTTGGCCACGAGATCAGCTCGGGCATGAGATTGCTCATTTGTTAACTTCATAGCTCTCATACGAACTCAATTAAGTCACAGCTCTCATGCATATTTATCTGTTTGGCCATGAGATCGGCCCGAGCATGAGATCACTCACTCGTTAATTTTGTAGTTCTCATGTGAACTTATTGTCTAATGATTTTTGCACTAATATTTTATTTATTTGGCCACAGGATTGACCCGAGTATGATATCGTTCCAGTTCGTAACTTATGCTACCTTCTGACGATGCACAAGTTGCACAGATGATTCGAACCAAAGTGTTTGTAAAAAAAAAAAATAATGACAAGTGGAAATTAGAAAAAAGAAATTTTATTCATTAGACCTCAATGAGGCTGATGTACATCAGAAAGCTGTGGATACAGACTAAGCAAAATATAAAGGGAAAAACCTATGACTAAGAAGAAGAATCGGCCACTGAGGGCCACGCCTCAGCTTATTAGAGTCGCATGCCATAACTTTCTTCTTCCAATGCACAATCAGTGGTAACACTGTAGCCCTTCATCTTCGACCACCTGCCCCTCCTAAAGGAAGCTAATCAGAAGCCCCGAGGGCTTGGCTGGCTGAACAGTTGCTTCACGGCAGAGTCAGAAGAGCGTAGTCTGAGATCCATATGAGATCCTTCCATATTACCAGGGAAGATAAGTTTTCCGAACTATCTATGCAGCAGACTATACATGCCTTTGAAGAAGGCCAGAATGCCAGAAGTGGCGGAGGTTTATCAAGAAACTCTATAGTTTATTCAAGTGCAGAATCAGAAGGGATTATCTCTCCCTTATGCAGAGTCAGGGTCGGCTCTACCAAAGAATCCAAACTCATTCCCCCAACCGTCCTCATTAATAAGCCTCAGAAAAGGCTAAGTTGACTCAACAATAGCTGCTAGACATGTGCTGCCAAAAACATGGCTTGGAACAGATAAATCGACAGCCTCGGAAAAAGGCTTTGACTGATCTAGAATTGAAGAGTTTCAACTCTTAGCCCACTAAGCAAGCTGAGAGTTAGGGGGCTTATGTTATATGTGAAAATTAATTCGATCCAAAAAAGCTCGTGAAAAGCTCAAGAGCGGCTAGAGGACCAGCTCGAAGCATGCCCAGAATCACTATACCATCGTGTTACATCATGAAACGACCTTATCAGGCCAAGCTTGTGTGCAGAGAAGTGAGCTCGGGTGCTCCATTCTGAAAAGGGGGGAAACGACCTAGCTGATGAAGCATGATCAGCGACTTGAAAGCTCGCTAGACAAAGGACTAGATCCCATCTTGCCCTAACGAACAAATAAGGCCCCACCTACAGAAAATAATCTGCAGTAGCCGAAAAAGAAGATTCAGGCTGTGCACATTATCTTGTACATTAAATATTGATGTAACTTATTTACTATATATGTAATTCCCATTGTACTCTCTCCTCCTCTATAAATACGAGGAAGGAGTCCTTTTGTAAAGAGGGAGAGGTCGGACCATGTCAAAACTCTGCTAAAGCAGAGATCAAACATTGTAATGTTAAAAAGATATTATCTCAATAATATGCTACCTGGATGTAGGGTCCGGTGATATCCAGATTTGGCCGAACCACATTAAATCTTGTATTTTCCTTCTGTCCTTCTCTTCTTCTTTGCCATGCTTGTCATTTTATTATGCTCGAACCGGCTAAAGGTCAGAGATCCCAAGGAACACCCCTGTTGGCTAGAGTTTAGACCATTACCAAAATCTGACGTCAACACAATCGAATAAAATGCATGAATGATGAACCAAATGATATTGGATGTGAAAAAATGCCTACTATCTTTCGCAAGATAAGTAGACTAGTTGGTAACGATTCTAGTTTCATATTGATACTTATGGAGAAGATACAGGTGCATTGTTATGTGTTATTCAACTACAAAAAGGTTGATTCATTTATAGAGTAAGTATCAACAACAATATCCACATTCCTTTCTATCTTTTCTAAGATTACTTAGCCTAGTGGTTATAATTTTAACCATTGCTTGTAAGGAATTTATACTATATGTGAAGAGAAGAATAAGGAGTTGGATGCATTCCTCTTTTAAGATGCAGAAGATAGTTAGCATAGATTTTGTTGACTAGTTTTCTAGATAGGGAAATTGTAAAAGATAATTACTACAAAATTATTTGTTGTTTTTTAGGTATAGTTGTAAAATATGATTTTCTTTTGTTAGGTTTTTATAGATGATGTGGTTAGTACTATGTTAGATGATTTAAAGTAGCTAGCCCTTTTCCAAATGTTAGAAGATTTTCGGCATTCAATGTTAATGGATATAAGTTTCAAACATTAGCTCAAGAAAATGGATTAAAAACCCAAAATTCTAAAGTTTTCATGACTTCTACAACCATGTTTCTAGCCATCAAGATGTAAATAGGGAAGATGTTGATCTTCCATATTATGGAATTTGGTAGATATTATTGAGCTCAATTATTGTGGAAAATTTGTGACCCTTTTTCAATGTTTGTAGGCTAACATCACTAATGATAGAAGGTTTAGAAAGGATGCTTGGGGCTTCAATGTTGTAAATTTTAATAGGTTGATTCGCACTAGTGCACAAGAAGAGTATGAGCCTTTCATCTATACATCCTAAGCTCAGATGGTCTATTTTGTAGAAGATCAAGTATCACCAGAATGGAGTGTTGTTGTTCATCAGAAGCCAAGAAACTTATATGACATGGGAGGGGATGTTGACAATAAGTTGTGTGAGTTTGAACCGTTTACTCAGCAAGAGTTAAGCAATTTTTTTGAAAATGATGGTGACAATATTCAATTGGCAAGAAAAGAGGAAAATGATTACTACTTGGAAGGCCATGATTTAGAAACCAATGTCAAGGAATATAAGAATATGTCAAATTAGTTAAAAAAATTTGTTTCAGTGTCAAATCACTTTGTTAAAGAATTTCAATTTCATGTTTTAGATTATTGACATTTGTTTTGCAGATATACCTAAGTTAAAATGTCCAAGAATTTAGGGCAACAAAGGAGCATCCAATATCTAGTTTGCTTCTCCACAACCTACTCAAGATGTTTCACCGACTATTCGACTAACACATTCACATTCTACATAGCCTATATAGCTGGGAAGGCCAAGATAGCCTACACTGCCCACACAGGCCTCACAGCACACCTACTTCATATAGCCTATACCACACACCCAACCTACCATGCACACCCAACCCATACTACCCACTCAGCCTACCACTCACACCCAACCCACACAGCCTACCCCGCACACCTAGCTTGTATAGCTTAATGCTTCTGGGAAAGAGTTAGACACTATGATGGTTGATGCTACTCATACATCATTATCTAGTGCTAAGATGGGGAAGCCCAAAACTAGATGGTACTACACATGATAAGTAACTATAATATATCATTTTATTTTGTGTTTGAGTTTATATTTTACTAATATTTTATACTTGACTCAATAGATAAGGAGGGTGTGATTAAGTCCAAGAAGCTAAAAGTTGAACAAGTTTGGACCTTAGATGAAGAAAAATTGTAATTCAAGTAGATGATCAGGGTCATCTTATACAAAAAGGAGGAGGACTTTTTCAGAAGCAATGAGTCATTTGGCTAGGACTAAATTTTCAATAGATTATGAGACTCGTTGGCCATACCAAACTTGATTAGAGATGATGTCATAGCTAGATTGGTAATAGTATGTAACAGTTTTGATCAAATATTTACAATTTATATTTCATTCTATTGCTAATGCTTTTGTTTTTGTCATAGTCATACTTTCAGTTTCCAAATGATAAAATGGGCATTCGATTTGCTAGGCAAGTCATTAGGACATGGTAGAGAAATTATAGATGGTTATGTACAATAAACATTATGACCTTAACTTGATAAAGAAACAAAATATTGATCAAAATTGTCTAAAGGGTATCACAAGTGAGCAATGGAAATGTTATATCCTCATCTGTGATAAACAAAGACACAAGATAATTAATCATATCTTTAATATAAATATGCTTGTACCATTGGCAAAATGAATAATTAAGTTTATTTATGCAAGAAATGTGCAAGCAAAATGCACAAAATAGAAGCAAGCAAACTATTCTGCACACTGTAGGGTCTAAAACATTTGCATGGTTGATGGACATGATGGTAGTATATCCATTTTCCCTAGGTAAATAAAATTAAGTTTATATAAATTTATTTGAGTTGAACTTTTTTTTGTTGAAATGACAAGAAAAAGAGAAAGAGCATCCAGTTAGTCAAGCAGAGCTGTGGGTGTTGTACATTCGAAAAATAATGGTTTATATGTGAACAAAGTAGCAAGGAGTATAGGGTGAGGATTCAATTAAAATTTTTATTAATTTTATAATATTTATTTGATGATATCACAATAACTTTTGCCTTTACTTAGGAAAAACTAAATGAAGCTTTGAGCCAAATGGACCCATCGTAGTATTCAATTCTATCTCCAAATGATACCTTTCGAGAAGGAGCATCCAAGCCGTATCTGTGGTCTAGAGATAAGAGTTTGCTCGATAAGTGTGTTTGATACCAGTTCTCAAAGAGTCCATTTCACCAGTTCTTCCAACGCTAATCCAATAATTCAAAAAAGGTGGAAAGCCTAAATCAGAGCTCGACTAAACTAAGAAAGAGTTGGTTGAAACAAAACAACAAGTACGTGCTATCTTGGATTACATTAAGGATATGGGAAGGCAACTTCCACCATGTTTAATCAACTAACAAACTACTAATCAGTAGGTATACATACAGTTATAGCAATAAGATTTTACTTCACTTGGTTATCATTAGTTTGCTTTTAAGTTCATTGGTGCTTCTCATTTTTGTGCTTGTAATTGGCTTGACATTGGTTATTAGTCAAGGGAATATGTTTAGACTTACAAGACCCTTTGGACAATAACTATGTAGGTGATCTTAATTTTAACATGTCACAGCTAGTTGTTACACTTGGAGTGAGATTTTCATTGTCCAAACCCACCAAAATCCCTCAAATGTTCTCCTCTTTTTTTTCTTTTTTCTGTAGTCATGATTAAGGCCTAATTCATTGATAATTCACTACCATGCTTTTGTTACTTGTAGTCTCTGGTTAATGGCCAACACGCAATACCCAAAAATGGGAAAAATGACACCATTTTTACTCATTTGAACATAAATATCTGCTTAGAATATTTCTTCATATACTATTCTTTGTTGTGGACTTGGAGCTTCTTTTCTAATGATTTCGGTTTTTAATTGAATGGTTTGACTCTGTAATAGCATCTACTCTTTCCTAATACTATTCAATGTTGTAAAAGGGTCAAAATCAAACTTGAAGATGCTGAAATGGAACTAGTCCAGAGACTTTTTAAACAAATCCATATCCATTGGAATAGGCTTGCCAGATTTGGACCTAGCATTTTTCCACAGTGAATATTGAGGCTTCAAATCCATTATATAATCAAAATGCAGCTCTTATAAATATGAATTAGACTTTAGTAGTGTTTGGAAATATGCAGGCTAGAGATTATGGGATTTTCCAGCCAACCTAGCCTTTAAATCAGTTAATGGAATAGAATAACTATTAAGACCTAACTTAGATAATGATCAATGTGAGATAAATTTTTTAGTTATTTTTTTTCTCTGTTTGCCTTTTGCATAGGCAGCATTGGCATTATTTAATTCAAAAAAGATTTTAAATGGAGATAGGAATTATATACCTTGTTTTATGATCAATGTGAGAATAAGTTTACATCTGATGAAGCCATTCTTTGTTTGCCATTGCACTTTCTCTAATTGCAATATGTGGAGGTTTTATAATGAATCTTAGAAGGGAGAACCTGATAGCCCATGGTTTCATTTGTTAACTTTGTTATCTTTTTCATTTAGTAGAGCAACTCACGCTACTACATATTTGGTATTGTGGTGAAATCATGCAGAATTAATTTTATTTTTTATTTTATCATGTCTGGTTATAATTTTTTTGAAAATCAATTATTCATTTCATTGTCTTAGTTTTTTTTTTCCTAAAAAGTGATGTTTTCAAACACCATCTAAACTAGTAAATGGATTATCAAATAATGTCTTTGATTAATTGTTTTAAAATTAATCATTTTAATGCTACATTTTAGTTACCAGTGGGTGACCCCATAGGCTGAGATTTAGGAATCCTAGTTAAGTTTTCAATTTCCACATTATCTAACTAATAAGCTGAATGGGAGAAAGAAATTCTAGTGCATATCTTTCCTTACAAATGTCTATCTTTTTCACTTTTTTTTATTATGCAGTGTTTGTATAAAATGTGCAATATTATTTAATAAAGATTTTAAATTCAAGAATTCAAAATTAATATGTCACTCATCAAATTAATATTAAGTTAATACATAATTTTTCTATGTTTTTTATAGGATCATATTCAAGTTATTCCACAATCTTTCAAGGATCAAAATTCACCGATAGAAGCAAGAAGATTTTTAGAATAAAGCAACAAATATAAAATGTTGCTGATCATTGCTAGTCTTTTAGATTATTATCTTGTTAATTTTTTTGTCATATGCAGATATATGTGAGAGATAATTTTATAGCCTTAGGAATTTGAGATATTTAGATTTAGATTTATGACATGTAAGACAATTTACACCTTACAAAAAAAATTATATTTGGCGGCAATTTTTTGTTGATTTTAGTGGCTGTTAATACACTTCGCGATAGTTTCTAGAACTGCCACAAATAAAACCATGTAGTGGTGGTTTTTGCAAGCTGTTGAAAAAGCATAATTAGCAATGGTTTATCAGTTCTTAGTGGTAGTTATGGTTGCAACGGCATTGATCCCATTGTGAACTTAGTGGCAGTTTTAAATGAACTTAGAGGTGATTTTGTTTGCATTTTTTATTAAAACAAATTGTGACGGTTTTATAAGGTAGTTGGCAGCACTTTTTGTTAAAATGTAATATATATATATATATATTATAATGGTGATTTTATAATATATTTAACAGTGATTTTCCTTTAAATTTAAAAAAATATATTTTTTTCATCAATTTTGGATGCACTTAACAGTAGTTTTCATATTCTTTTAAAAAAAAAGTTGCTTTTTGCTGTGGGCATTTAATGATGATTTTCTAATGTATTTAGTAGCAGTTTTTCTTTAAATTAAAAAAAATATTTTCTCAACAATTTTGGATGTACCTAACGGTGGTTTTCCTTTAAATTATCAATAGCTTTTGTTATCTCTATTTCTAATCGAGTCCAAATCCTAAGTCATCTTTTTGTTTGAGTTCTTAATTTCTTAATGAACGGGTCAGTTATTGGGCAATTAAACAACACATATCCATGTGCTTGTGCTAACTTGAATTGTGTTAACACAAAAGTTGAGGCCTGTCCAACCAATTGACCTATAGTTAGAAAGATAGATGACTTTTGATAGCAGTCACCATGATTAGAGTCATCATCAACCTGTCCAACTTGATTGAATCTTATCTCAATTCCATCTAAATACCTTGAACAGAAAGTAACACATTCCTCAACTAAGTAACCTTTAGCTATGGAGCCTTTTGATTAAGCCTTATTTTTCACATAAGACTTTAAATATCCCAAGTACCTATTGATTACAACGTAAAACTTATAAATATGATTAGCTAAACATTCAATTACTAGTATTACAATTATTGTTGAAAACAAATCATGTATACGTTGAAAACAAATCATGTATATGCACCTCTCAATGGGATACATCCATCGATAATGTACAGGTCCTCCATGTTTTGCTTTTTTGACAAGATGAATAGTCAAATGAACAATTATAGTGAAGAATGATGGAAGAAATAAATTTCCATATTGTAAAGTGTGAGAATAATTCTTTCTTGAAGCTTCTCAAGCTCAATTGGATTCAAAGATTTACCGCAAAGGTATTTGAAGAATGAACATAACTAAAACTACATTTATTTTCTCTAGTAACAAATTGTGCAATGCCAATGGTAATAATTGCTCCATAAGAATATATGAATCATAACTTTTCAATCCAAAGACCTTACAATATCTTAAATCAATACATCTTGAAATATTGCTCGAATATCCATCAGGTACTTTCACATTCTTACATCCTTTAAGGCATTTGTCATTGCAAAAAGTACTAGAGGGTACTTCCCATTCTCATTAGCCCATAGATCTCACTTTACATTTATTGCTTGTAGATCTTTACGAGCATTAAAATGGTCTTTCATCTTCCATTATTTATCAAGTAAAGTATAAATCACATTATGACACACATTTTTCTCAATGTGCATAATATCAATATTATGACATAGCAAATTAAATTCCCAATATGGAAGTTGGAAAAATATGCTCTTCTTCTTTCATTGTTGTATTTGACTTTCATCTGTGAATGCACCTCAAGATCTTTTTCCTACTTCTTTCATGTCAGGCACTTTTTCATATATGACATCAATATTTTCTAGCTATTTCAAAATGTAAGAACTAGATAGTATTTTTGGTGGCTCTCTCAACTTTGAGTTTTCATTAAATTGAGACTTATTAGACCAAAACCTATAAGATGCATCTAGAAAATGACGATGGCATATAAAGCACCACTTTTTATATGGAAGACGTTGAGGCTTAAAGTCAAAGTTATAAATTAGGTAAGTTAAGCCAGTGTGAGTGTTTCACCCAAACAAGTTTCCAAGTCCAATAAAGTTACTAATTGTCCATATTAGAGCTGCATGCATTTTGAACATTTTATTTATTTATAAATCATACATTTTCACACCATTATTCCATAACTCTTGCAATTCTTGGATAACAAGTTGGAGGTAGGCATCTATATCATTCCCAGTCATATGCTTTCCTAGAATAATCATTAAGATGACAAAAGAGGCCTACTTCATACATATCCAGAGAGGCAAGTTGTAGGGAATTAAAATAACTAGCCATATGCTATAATTGCTGCTTAAATTCCCATAAGGGTTGAAACCTTCACTAACAAGGCTAAGTCGCACATTTCATGGGTCTAAAGAAAATTCTGAGTTTCATGAATCAAACCTCGTACATGCTTCAGAATCCTTTGAATGTCTCATTAAACTGTTATTATTATTCCCCACAGCATGCCACTTCATGTGCTCTGCTGTTTTAAATGACATGAACAATCTTTGCAAACATGGCTTAAGTGGAAAGTAACATAATACTTTTGCAAGAGTTTTCTTTCCCTTCTTTCTACTTTCAAGTGCAGCCCATCCATTATTGCTGCTTTTTGGTTTCCATCTAGAGATATGACATCTCTTGCACTCTTCTCTATCTACATCCTCTCCCTAATAAAGCATGTAATCATTTGGACATGCATGTATCTTTGTGTAGTTGAGATCGAGCTTGTTAACGAGTTTCTGAGCCTAATAGAAAGATTCAGGGATCTTTGCATAAGCAAATGTATCATGCAGCTACTCTAATATTATGGACATTGCTTTATTAGTATTCCCACACAAGCATTTAATATGATAGAGTTTAACTAGAAAAGAGAGTTTTAAATACTTAGAGCACCCTTCATATAATTCTTGATTTCCATCTCTAACTAACTCATAAAATTCTCTAGTTTGTTCAGTCTGACTTTCATTTAGATTTAACTCCTCATCTATAGCAATTGGTTCTAATGGTGTGTTAGGTTCATACAAATTGTGTCTAGAGATCACAAATGCATCATTTATTTTCCGTTGAATTGAATTCTCATTGGGAATCTAATGTAGATGGTTCATTGGCATGATACCCACTAGTTGAAGTGTCTACAACACTTGATTCCCCATGCCAAATCCACTTTGTGTATTCAATTGAAAATTATTTCAATATCAAGTGTTCATATACTCCATTTCTAATTAACCATTACCTAAATCTACAATCAGGATATAGATATTTTATTCTCCTTTCAACGAATCGATTTAAAATTGTAAAATCCAAAAAATTCTCTAAACCTTTAGCATATCCAATCATGTTCCTAGGTAAAGTAATCCAAAATTTGTCCATTACTATGACTAGTGTACTATCTACCCAAGAATGAAAATTATAGAAGGTTCATTAGATTCAACTAAAACAAGCCTAGTTTCAAGATCTTTTATCATGTTTAAAAGATTGAAATTTTAAACTAATTATTCAATAATTAAAAAATAATTTTCATGTAATTTAAATAATTAATAAGTAATTGTTAACTGATTAAAATAATAAGTAATTAAAACTATTAAAAAATTTCAAATTAATTTCTAAGTAATTGAAATAAATGAAAATAATTATTAAATGATTTAAATAATTATTTGGATAATAGGTTTTTAGTTGTTAAATGATTAAAATAATTATTAAAGAATTAACAAATCATTATTTAATATTACAAATAACTATTAAGTAATTAAAATATTAATAAATAATTATTAAAATTTTAAATTAATCATTCAATAATTAATAAATAATTTTTAAATAATTTAAATAATTATTAATTGATTAAAATAATAAATAATTAAAACTATTAAATCATTTCTAACTAATTATTAAGTAATTGAAATAAATAAAAATAATTATTAAGTAATTTATATAATCATTAAACAATTAATAAATAATTATTGGATTTTTTTTATTATTGAACCGACACACGGGCCTTGCATAAGCAATGGCATCACCAATCATTGTCACCTTGATATATCAAAAGCTCATCTGGGGGGTTTCCTCATGTCACCTAAAACACCTTTTAATTAACCAATATTTAATTTTGTACAACAGTGTCATACACATGACAGCTAATTTAATTGAATGGCTGCAATAATCATTGAATGCTGATCATACATATGACAGCGAATTTAATTGAACCTTATTTTTAAATATTCATATTACCTTATTATATAAACGAAGTTCAGCTATTGATACAAACAAAAAATCTTTACCAAGAATAGCAGTCACCAAATCCGAAACCTCACAGAAAAGAGTAGCAACCACAACTAATGCAACTGCAAAGCAAAGAGGTCATTCAATAAGTACAATGCTAATAAGGCAAAAGAAGAACAGATGGGCAGAATGTTTTTTGGTGCCAGCCCTCACAGAACATATGCTCACATTTTTTTATTATGAAATCGTAAGTCTTTCTTTTTCAAATAGTTTCTTTTTACCATCCCAAATAATTTCTTCTTGCAACTGAAAAAAAAAAAAAAAAGGCAAAGTGCTCTTTTGCACATACATTCATGAAGATGTGTTTGTGAGGTCCACTAGCAGAAGAAAATAGCCAGACCCATTTTTTTTGTATTAAACACACCCATTTTTTTTTTTTAAGGGTCAAAAGTATCCAAGTCATTTTTGCACATTGTTCTTTTCTTTTTTAGTCATTGCATACAACAATAGGAAATCGAGAAGAGCCTTAAAAAATACTCTTGAAAGCATGGGCAGTGTCCTCTGCTCAGGACAAGCACAAATCAACCTTGAACTGTTATTTGTACAAATACAAACAATACACCAACTATAACAAAACCAAAGTCTTGCGGCTTCAAGGCCATCGAGAGTAACCAAAACCTCACAGGGCATGAAGCAAACAGATAGGAGTACGGTGTTCAACAAAGCTTTGGGAGAGCAATGAGGTTTGTCCAAAGAAAAGACCAAACTATACACTGCGTTGAGATGTTAAGACAAAAAGTAGGAAAACCGCATCCTGCAAGCAAGATTGTTGCTTGCAGAGCAAGAAACAGCACATAGACTAAGTGGAAAAGAACAGGCAATGACGCAAGCTCTTCAACTAATCCTAAGAGATACAGGCCACCACTGCTCGACTTAAAAGAGACTTACAAGAAAATTCATCACGATACCATCCTAAGAGGAAGATGAACTGCGCAATTTTAAAATCTTCCTTTGACTCAGCTTACAGAGGAGATACAACAAAGGCTCAATGTAAGAAAATGCAGATACAAATTTGATTCTCTATCATCCACCAAAAAAATTGATTCTATCTCTTTTCTCGGAGGAGAATGTTCAACTTCTTACGGTTAAGTCATAAGTTTCATTTTGAATGAGAGTCCCAACATCTAGGGAATTTGTAAAAATGTGTCAAGTTTGTTTTATTACATATCTGGTTAAAATTAACAGTCACAGATAGAAAAGACAATACTACCGAAACTAAATTGACCTTTCTGCTATCATTTTCAGTCTAGTTTGATTAACAGCATTTGTAAAATCATATGACAGAGAACAAGCAACACAAACAACCTCTCTATCATTGAACCTTTGCACATTCAGGCATTGATCTGATATCATTCTTGAAGTAACCAATATGCAGGAATAACAGAGGCTTTGCACAAAACTGTTGTCATAAGTGTTGCCATAGAGCTATGGTACCCAACATACCATGAAAGGACTAGAAAAGAGATGTTAACGAAAAAATCCCAAAAAGTGTTGGAAAGTTAAAGCATTTGAGATATCTTGATCTTTCATATTCGTTTATCAAGAAGCTGCCACCGAATATTACTAACCTACTTAACTTGCAGACCGTAAAACTCAATAGGTGTTCTCTGCTTGAAGTATTACCCAGAGACATCAACAAATTGGTGAACCTCATTCATCTTGAATTATATAGAACTACGAGTTTGGGTTGTATGCCCTGTGGGTTGGGACAATTTCCCAAAGCTCTTTCTAAGAACAGGGCAGGCATAAACAACTTACTGAGAGTGATGACTTTCACAAGAGAGAGTAATTAGCATTATCTTCTACTCCCATTTCACAAGATACTCGTTAGTAGTTATGGCACACTGAACTTTGTGTTTTATGGTATTTTTGTTTTTGGATTTTTATCATTATTATTAGTTAATGTATTATAAAAGACATTTAATTCAAATTTGATTGACCATTCTTGGATACATTTTGGGTTCAATCGGCTTTGGCCTAAAGTGTCTTAGTTGTCACAGCCTCAGAAATCTACAGCTAACAAATTGTGGCTTACCATTAACAAGTTTAAATTGTTTTTCTAATTTAAACAAACAAATAATGATATTTAATTTTCAATATATTAATTTTATCAATGCTTATTAACCAGCAAAAGGAAAAACAATACTCATATGTAGATGCATATTATATTCTAAAATAACACTCATATGCTGAATGTTCAAATATATAATTGAAGTGAACAAGAGATAAATATCTAATCACAACAAACGAATTACAGACTTCCCGCATGAAAAAGTTGTCTTGAATTCTTGTATATGAGTTTGATCTATCATTTTCACCATTTCATGACAAATAAAGTACAAAATATGTGGCACAGGAAGTCAGGAACAAAAGCAAACAGTTATTGTCAGATAATATAAAAACAATTCTGCAAACTCCATTTTAATGGAATATCCTAAGCCAAAGTGAAATAGAAGAGAAGGAAGTGTCACTGAAAATGTCAAACAACTTGCATGCCAGGCTCAACTTTCATTTATCCAGAAATATAAACAAGAAAGTGTTAATCATGTCAATACATATCAAAAGAATCTAGCATTCTTTCTTGGAGTTGGGGAAAACAGATGAGAAGTAATGGAAAGCAAATCCACTGCTTTCCATTTGCCTGTGAACATGTAACATTAATTATAAAGTGTGGTTACATATGTGAAACCAAAGAAAGTAAAACAACCAATACTACAGGTATACCTAAACAAGGGCACATCGTTAATCTAATCTACATATACTGGCCCACCAAAAAAATTAGTAAATAGTTGTCCATAATTACATCACGAGGGGAAATACTTTCCCACATGACATCCACTGCGGTAAAAGGCCAAAATGCTAATAATATCATGATTATCCAGTATGGTATCTCTCAATAATACAGTGTCTCACAATGATGTGCTTCAGGGAGGGTTAGGTATTGCTGGTTTCATGGATTTACGTCTTCCTCTTACCGTTAGCAGAAGCTAAAGCCCATGGTATCTCAATAAAAACAAAATTATTTAAAAGCACTTATTTTATCTTTTGAATACCCATGAAATCCAAGCATTTAAGATAGTAAAGAGAATTGAACTTAAGATGCAGGTCCAGTATACAACAACCCAAACCCCCTACCACACTTAGTGACTTAACATTAAGGAAGACTAAAATAGCAAAATAGGGAAGAGATCAATAACTAAGGCCCTACCCAGAAAAATGACTACTACTTGACTAAATTCATAGTTGGAATTTGGAAAGTATCTCAAGTATAGACCTGAGAGAG
>JANHAO010015544.1:0-14789 GCA_026873985.1 Saraca asoca | reverse complement strand
CAATACAACAATTCATCATTTGTCATTTCAATCACATTTTCATAAGGTTTGAAGTAATTCAAATCAAAACATATGAAACAAATTGACTTCCAAATAATCTAATAGTGCTAGTCTCACAAAATTAAGCTTTCAATACCAAAATCATACAAATGTAATTTATCAATCTAAAACATAAAATTTCATGTATAAAACATTCATAGGAATTGATCTAGTTTCAAAATTTCTATATAATATAAGTTTAAACTCAACTATTTCAAAATCATACTTTTGCAATACATAAATTTAAAAAGAAGGTGAATTATCCACTAACCTTTAAAAGTAGCAAGATAACCTCAAATCATATCTTGAATCTCAACTTTCCAAAATTGCCTATCCAACAAGTTCATCAAAACCTAACAACCATTAATCACCAATCATTTCCTAAAAATCAATTCCTAATTTGAATAAAATCCTTTTAATCACTTAAATTCCATTATAAGACAAAAGAAAATTAAGTTGAGAAAGAGTAAAAATATGCTCATTGGTTCAGCTCAAACAGGGGAAGGGAGAAGAAAAGCTTACACTTTGATTGTTGCTATCCAATCAAGGTGTCCAGCAGCTGAAGAAGGGCCGGTAGCCTATTGCTTTTCTCCAGTCAGAAATGCACTGTTATTGCCTGGTTTAATGCCCACCACGGCTTTCAATCGAAGCAACAAGCACCATAGTAGCAATAGCCTAAGCCCTTCAACCGTAACTAAACAAGACATTAAATACTCAATCTAACTTATAATGATTATAATTTATGAAAATTGCCTAACTTAATGTCACTTCCTAAAATCTAATTTATACTATGAGTAAGGTAATAATAGGTCTAAAGAACAAATTGATTCTCTTCACTCAACAATTTGAATTAACAAGGAAATTAGAGGAAAAATCAAACAAGTACCAACTAATTAAGGAGCAAGGAGGGAGTTTTTTCTTCAGCTCTTCGAACCTAACAAAAAGGTTGACTTTGGCTAATATGGCTTCAACCACTCTGTTTTTCGGCTAGTAACAATATATACACTTGGTGGAGACAATGAAGTATCTCTAATAAGCTGAGATCAACCAACTACATGATCAGACTAGCAATAGTCGAGCAACCAATATAGAAGATGCGAAGGAAGTTGGCTGTTGAGATTGTTGTGCCAGCTACCCATAGTGATGCAGCTCCAACTTTGATAGTCTGTAGATCGACTTCATAAGGGTGACTCTGTGTGGCATCAGACAAAATGGAATAGGAAAAGAAAGATGAAGCATTTGAAGAAGGGGAAGATCGAGAATTAAGGGAAAAATGAGTATCTACTAGAGAGAGAAAAATAAAAAGGGAAAGGAGAAAGAAAACAAAAAGAAAAAGAAATTGAAATAAAATATGTGGCTGGTGTAGCTTAGGTGTAAAAGAAAAACATCTCATTTATAAAGAATTTAATTTAAAAAGAGTATTTTTTTTAATTCACATAAATTATGTTCAATCATTCAAATAAAATTTCTAGATTCTCTATTATTAAAACTTTTCACAAAATAAACAAGGTATCACAATTCAAGATTGTTAGTGAATGAGGTGGTTGCCCTTCTAGCTCATAAGAGCTTCTTATATTTATTAGTTGTCATGAATTGTGTTTCATGGAATTGTAGGGGATACTTGTAGGTGGTCTCAATGTTCTTTTTTGGCCTTGTTAGAACCTAGAAGTAGTGGCCTTAAAGCTGATAAGATCATTAAAAAGTTAGGTCTTCATAATTCTACTAGAGCTGAAGCTAATGGCTTTTCAGGTGGTATTTGGTGTATATGGAATGAGAATAAATGGAAAGTGGGACCAATTTTTAAACATGATCAAATCATTTTCTTTTGCATCTTGGTTAATTTTTCTACTATGTGGTGGTTGGCAGTGGTTTATGGAAGTCCACGTGCTAAAGGTTGAAAGGATTGTAGCAAATTTTGAAAGCTTTTGGTAGTACTATTCATGAACCTTGGAGTGGCTATTGGAGATTTTAATTCCCTACTTTCTCTCTATGAAATTTGGAGGGATCCCAATTTCTCTTGATGCTTGTTATGAGTTTCTGGATTGTATGAATGTTTGTAATCTGATTGATATGGGTTTCAAAGGGAGTTTTTTTTTTTACATAGGAATGACATTGGAGTTAAAGAGAGGTTGGATCATGCTATGGCTACTGTGAACTAGTGCCATAAGTTTCTTGAAGCTTCTATTATTCACCTTCCTCCCTTTAAGTTAGATCATTGTCCTATTTGGTGTCACACCCCAATTTAAGGTGCGACTAAGGAACACATTCGGTGGAGACTTCTTACAAGCCTAATACACACTTTTACAATGCATGAATCTCATTACTTTAAGAAAGAAAATATTTGAAAATTTGCTCAAAAAATTGCTAAAAGAAAAGATTTTAACAAAATTTCAATAAAGTTTTCTTTATTTTTCGGATGTTTGCCAAGGTTATAAGCCCTCGATAAACCTGTAATTACAACAACACACACACACATCATGCAACGACATATACACATTCATATATAAAATCAACCAATCTAACAGCTGCTAATTAAATATTCCCAAGCATTGTTTTTGGTCTCCATCCTAGTTTGATTAATTTCAAAGGCGGAAATGAGGTTGACAACTCTATTTTCCCTAAAAATAAAACATGTTTAAAATAGAAAGTGGGTGAGTTTTATTGAAACTTTGTGAGTGAATAATTTACCAGAAATGAATAATACCTGAAAATATATATTCTCAAAATGTCAATACATACCCCCTTATTAGGTTATAAATGTATATCTATTCATATATGTATATATATTCTCTCAAATATCAAAACTTCTGGCAAATCGGATCCTTTCTCTGGTAACATAAGAACTTGCCTTTTTTCTAGTTTACCCAAAATTTTCAAGGTACAATGCATAAAATTTGGAAAGTAGATGTAGAAGAAAGTACAAGGAATTAATTACATATCTCAATGAAAAACCAAGGTTCTGACTCATTGAAACTCACATTTTCAAGTAAATAAACTTTTATATCAATCCATAAATGATTTGAAAATTTTAAATTCCAAAGCTTCTGATGAACAGACATATGTCAAAATTTGAATTGCTTAGACATATTTACATAATATTCAATTGATTTTCAATATACCTTTAGGATCCAATCATGAGTTCCTATAGATAACCTTACCTAATAGTATTCAATCACCATCATTTACCTTATCCTTCCAATAGTTATTCTCCCCTTATCCCTCCACTGGCTTCATTTCTCAATTCAATCTTATTCACAAATGCACTTGAAGATTTTCTAAAGAAAGATTTTCTAAAGAATTCCTCAAGGATCCAAGAAAAATATTGCAATTTTAAACCAAGAAAGAGATAACCTATCTTTAAACAAAAATTCATTTGCAATTCAATCAAAATCAATTCAACAATCCATCATTTGTCATTTCAATCACATTTTCATACATAATCACTTGGCAAACCATTTCATGAATATATCAAGAGTATTTATATCAATCATCAACAAGAAATCATGACTCACACACACATACACATATAAAGATCACTTGATGCACAAATGCCAATTTTGTCTTTGTATGTACACACTAAGGAAAACCTCAATAATTTGTGCAATGAAAGAATAATATAAGGTTTAACTTACAAACCATAAATTAAATACCTTTTTATTCAACTTATATATAAAGAGAAAAGGGCAAATTATTCATATAAGGACTTTTGACAACTCAAGTTAATTCAATGAACTTAGTAGAGTTTCCAAAACCATAAATAATTTCATTCATAGTATAACATATGTAAAGAAAGAAGGGATAAATCATCCACTCACATATCTAAGCTCATTGGGCTTAGTTCTTAAGGTTTTTCACCTTGGCACATATGCGATCTTTCACTCCTCTTTCTAGTTCCTCAATTGTGGTGCCACTCTTTGGTTTCCAAAGTTTATGAACCTATTTATATAAAACAAAGGTTTTATCATTTCAATGGAATAATAGTTAACTAAAGTTAAAATTAATTAAAATCAAATTGGAAATTCACAAATGAATTCAAGCACTCATTTTTATCTTTTCTAACTTTTCTTGAAACCATAGCCTTTACTTAGCGCATATTGGTGCTTTGATTACTAGAGCTTCACATAAGCCATTAATATTTACCTAGCATTGATCTTATAGCAAAAGATAACTTGTGTAAATTAGAACTTTCTTTCAACTGACCATAGAACTGGCTGATTAGAATCTGCCTCATTATGGACTTTATTAGTCACAATTTACTATAAAACCCCTTCCATTAACCTCACACTTGCTTATGACCGCTAGGACATAAATATGGTTTCAACCTACCATGAGAACAGCCTAAACACTCTTAAACTCCCCTAATAGCAACTATACAAGATAACCAATTAATTATGCCAAAGTAACTAAAGTTTCTCAACTTCACAAAATTCTCATATTAAAGAAAAAACTATTCAAAAGAAAAATCCAGAATTAATCACCAACAGTTGGTACTTATAATTTAACCTATCGAATCAACTTCAACTCTTAATTAACATAGCTCTTATTAGAACTGCTTAACTAGTATAAATTTCCTTTCAACTTAATTAAGAATCAGAATTTCAAGTCCTAATTTACCCATTTAGTTTTCACCCACATTTTTTTCCAATTAAAGCCGTCTAGCTTAGAAAAAGCTTTTCTCCTAATTAATTCTACCAGTATAGACATCCTATGCTCAAAATCAAATTTTGAACCCGTAAATCTTAATAATAAAATAAAAGAATCAGAAAAGGACTTTAAACTATTTGTAATAATTGGAACAATGAAAAAAAAAAAAAAAAAAAAAGGAAAAATGCACAACCCAGCTGGTTGAATTCCACCAGCTCCAAAACAGGAGAACATCCAAAATTAGCTCAATCAGACCTCAATCAAAACCGAAGCAAGACCCAACCTCTACTGTAAGCAGCTTTGAAGCTCCAGGCGAAGCAGTAGGATGACGCCTTCGATCTGGTTGTGCTGATCACTGCTCTGTTCAGCTGCCAGTTGGACGAGCAATTGGTCCAATGTGGCGGGACTAGCTTCAGTAAAGTTGACGAGTTCGACTCCATCAACCGGGTAACTCCTCCTCGCAATCGAAAGCCGCTAGTTAGGCAGGGGAGGGCGGTCCACTGGTGTTGGATGACGGACTGCTGCTTCCATCCATCTTCAAGGCAGTAGTGAGAAAAGGGGTTGCCATCGTTTGTCTTGGAGGATCGCGGCTAGGCAACGCTGGACCACGACGGTCGGACGGTGATGGATACACAGAAGTGGTTGGTTGGCACCTTCGATTGGGCACGAAGCAGAGAGTGAGAGAGGGCAAAATAAAAGGCTCAGGTCCAATGGGGCATTGGGTAGAAGGGTAAAGTTCCCACTTGCTCACTGCTGTGCATTTTATGTAAAAGGAAAAAGCAGAATTGGTTGCTAATAGTGTGCATTTGCACGTTAAAACAAACGGAAAACGTAGCAATGAAAGGGAAAAAGTGACTGAACACACACACGGTTAAGATATTATCATATTAAATATAAAACACAGGGCTTAAGGCGTGAAATAAAGCTGAAATAATTTTGAGCTTAAAAACTCATTTCAATAGACCTTTTACTTTGTAAACCTCAATTTACTCAATACACTCTAAAAAACATCAATTTTATGTTAAAATATTCAGTATCAAGAATTTTTAATTTGCTAAAAAAATATATAAAAAATATTTCATGTTTCAATTATAATTTTTCAAACACACTTTTATGGTTTAAATTTCACAGTTTCTAAGTAACAAGACACCACACCTTTGAATAAAATCTTAAAATTTATATTTAATCATTTACTAATTCAAATATATATATATATATATATATTGTGTAGTTAAAAATAAGGATAACGGGCATTACTTAATGCAATCGGAATGACTGCCTCGAGCCTTACATTTGGTTACGTTTAAATAATCAAGTCTCTGGTGGGTACCATAATTTGCCTTTTCGTTTTCTGGCCCCTTGGTTAATGCACGAACGTTTTAAAGATGTGGTTCAGAAAGCATGTAACACAGCTCTTAATTTTGTGGATGCTATGTGCCTGGAAGTGTTTTCAAGTATTTTTATTTTATTATTTTTAAAAATAATTTCTTAAAAATAGTTTCTAAAATCTATTTTTTAAAAATAAAAAAATAAAAAACTTATTTGGATGTAAATTTTGAAAATAAGTATTTTCTTCATTTTTTAAGATAAAAAAAATATATTTAATATTATTTATAACTTTGTCATTAATGAAAATAGGTTTTCTTCTTATTTTTGAAAAAAATCTGAAAATAATTATATATAAAAATAAGAAAAAATAACATTTTACTGTTTCCTGAAAACTGTTTTTTAGTAACACTTTTAAAAAACAGTTTTTGAAAACAGGTTGCTAAACAGATTTTTTTGTTTTTATAAAACAAAAAAATAAAAAATTGTTTTTGAAAACAAAAAAACAGGTTTCCAAACAGGCCCTATATCTTTATTTACTAATTCTGTGAAAGAGTTGTCATGTCCCTATATATGATACGTGATCGGCATAGAAGATCATCATCAGGAGATCCTTTACAAGTCTGACGATACAATAATATCTTCGATGTGACACACCTTTTATAACACAACTCGACAAGTATAAAACATATAAGGAGTAAGGACGCTTAATCATCACAGTCATCATTATCAAATCTTTTATCAAATTTTAATAAAAATTCGATAAAATTTCCTCTATTTTTTGGATCCTAAGCACTAGGCTAGTATAACAAATGAGGGCTACACACCTTACACATAACCTATACAACAAAACAAAGGCTGCAGAAGCTTAGCCAACACAGTGTATACAACTTACTAGGTGACAACTAGACAAAATCATATAAATGACCTAATTACACTAACTGCCAAAACACACCATCATTATGCCTATAAGCTCCACAAAAAGAAATCTACCTAATCAAGGAGCAGATTCTAGACCGAGTGGGTAAGGGTGAATAGTAGGAGTGGCCTTAGGCTTTGAAAACAATAAAGAAAATAAAGTGAGTTTAATAGAAATCCAGTGAGTAAATAATCCCTTTGAAAACCCAAAAATTTAGTTACAATTCATGTTCAAAAATTACATAGTAAAACATACATATACAAGAATGTAACCATCAGTTTATCAACCTTCTACAAACCAAAAATTGTAGTTCATCAATGGAGTTTATTAATCAACAAGTTAAAAATTAAGATGCAAAGTATAATATTTTGAGAAATACATATCATAATATAAACTAAAAGAAATCATTAAAGTCTTTTGTAATTCTCAAGTAATCAAGTATCAAAAAAATTCTAAATTTCTATATACAATTGGAATCCAAAGGGTAATTCCTAAAGGCAACCCTACCTAACGGATATTAATCATCATTATACACCTTATTCTTCCATCAGATATACTCCCCTTATTGCTCCAACAGATATAGTTCTAATCACAAGTGCACTTGGAGATTCTTTAAAAGAATTTCCAACAATTGAGGTTCTCTAAAGGAATTTCCAGTGGATTCAAAAATTTCAAAAATGCTAAATCAACAAAATATTTTATTTTACAATATGTATTTAGGAGTAAAGAGCTAATTCCACTCAATTCATAATTTAAATGATCTGACGATTTTGTCATTCATTTCATGTAGCATACCATGGCAAAATAACACAATTACTAGCTCCATAAGCAATAATTAATATAAAAATAATAGGTGCACTATAATGTTTCATATTCATATATATATATATATATAACATATGGTTATGATTTCAAAACAAGAAACCAACAATATTTTTGTTACATAATAATTTGTGATGTACCAAGTAACAAAATTTATTTTTGTAAAAAGAAATTCACAAAAAGAGTAGAATTACCTGCTCACCTCTAAAGGAAAGATGATTCCAAAATCCTCTCTCTCTTTGGTTTTTTGTCACATAAACCTTAATAACCAGATTTTCATCCAACCCTAAAAATCTATTTCAAATTTAAATTAGAATCCATTAATTGTCTAAATCTAGTCTTAAATCAAGAGAAAATCAAATGTAAGAGAGTGTACAAATGGTTTGCTATCAGTTGACCAAAAGAACAGAAGGAGATGGATTGCCTTGTATTTGCCTGAAAGGAGCAAGACTAGCTAGAAAATGAGTTAGGTTAGTGAGTTAACTTAGTTGGGGGAAGCTGACTTTGCTAGAAGAGAGGAGCTACTGAACAGAAGAGCTATAAAGCATACGAGTCAACCTCAAAACTCCATCTCAGTAATTCCCACAGAGGGGATGGTATCACCAATGAAGAGAACGTGCCAATAACAAGCTGATTGGAGAGCTATTGAAAGAGAGATCACTGGAAAGCTAGCCTACCATTGAGTTAGAGAATGCCAAAAAGAAGAAGAGGGAGTAGCTGGCAGTCAATCTGTTGAGCTGGTTGGAGAAGAGAGGACATTGAAGAAATGGAAAAAGGAAGAAAGGGATTGCCAATTGTTAGTTTGGATTCTTGTTAGATTTAAGTGGAAGTCTTGAATTCTCTGTAGGAATTTAAAAGGAAATTATTAGAGTTAACTTTAATAGATGTAATTTCTTGAATTAGTAAGCAAGAATCACTTGTTATAATTGATTAAAGAGTAATTCAGATTGCAAGAACAATTGATTAAACAAAATTTGTGCAAATGAAAAGTTAATGTATTAAAATAAAGAACATAGAGAATTTTTAAAGTGGTTCCACTCGTCATTGAAGTGTATGTCCACTTGACTAAATCCTCAACCGAATGGTCCTAATTTTATTACAAATCACACAAGAATTCATTGGGTCTTAAGAACTAGTTTAGATACAAAAATTCTCTACACCTTTTAAAACTATGATCAACCTCATAATTTGAGAAGATGCAAAGGGAAGATCAATCTCTTCCTTTATATCTCAGATTTCTAAATCCTAGAAATAAAACAATAGAAACAAGATCTCAAAATAGAAAATACAAACTTGAATTGAGATGTAGATCTCAATTATCTAATGTGTGATTTCCTTGAATCTGGTCTAAGAATGATTTGAATTGATGAAAATAGATAAGGCAAATATAGATATACTTTTGGCTTTGTATTCTCTTAGCTTTTTACAATAAAAGATATGTTTGAAATGAGACTAGCTTATATTTATGGTGTGGCAATTGACATTTAAAAAATAACTAACTTTTAGACTGTGTATTGATTCATGAATCGGTTCAGAAGATAATTACCAACTTATGAATCAATTCATGAATCAGTTTGTCTATGAATATCATCAATAACTTCATGACTGAATCGGTGTGTGACTTGATTCACACTTTCACGTAAAGAGGTCATGAATCGATTACCTAATTGATTCACAAAAATTGCTAACCTTCAGTCAAAACAATTTTCAAAATAACTCTTCATAAATTAATTCATATTTATTTTAACAAGATTTTTAGTATGAATCGATTCATATAGTGAAAAACAATTTTTATAAAAATTGTACTTGTGAAAGTGCATTTGAAAATTTTATTAGAAAACTTTTGATTTTTATTCATTTCAAGTGATTTATTTCTACCTCAACTTAACTAATTTAAGAGGCTTGTTTAGATCAATAGGAATTAGATCACACTTACAAAAGATCCTAATTAATACAACAAAATTACTATATCTAAATGGCAGATCTCTTGAATAGCATTTGGTTAATTTTGATCCTACAATCAATCAACAAACACTAAATGTATGATTAGTTTGTGATATTGATCAAAATTATTTTTCAATATCAAAACTAAAGAAAGTATGATAGCAAAGCTGACATCGGCTTGTTGGAAAGATGAAGGAAAGAAGAAGAAAGGGAGATCGGAGGCAGTGGCCTTTAGGAAATAGAGAAAAAGGGGGGTCCACACTGGGAAAAGAAAAAAGAGGAAAAAATGAAGAAAAAAGAGAAAAAAGAAAAAGAAATAAAAAGGGAAAATTATAATTTGACCCCAAAAAATTAAACACTCACTATAATCTGCCTAATTTCAAAATTTTTCCAGCAATTAAAGTGTATTTTAAATAATAAATTATATACTTTTTGATAGGTTTGCTTAGCCAAGATCAAGGCAAGAAGGCCGAAAATTTCAAAAAAATTTCTCCTCTTGGCCGAACAAACCTCCCAAAGATTCATTAGTGTGAGGTCTCAAAATAGCTCAGATAACATCTAGAGCAAAGGAAGAGCTAAACTAACCTTTAATTCTAACTCAAGCACAACGGAAAAAGATGGATTTCCTGTCACCACAGCAGTCCAAGTGTCTTGCCTCTACTAGTGATCCACGCCAGGAAACTCCTCCAAATGGCCTCAAGATCTCCTCTCCAATTGCTAGCTCGCGTGAGAGCTCGGATGGGATGAAGATTAGTGCCAAAGTCTGAAACTTTTTCAGTGTGCTTCTCTCCTCTCCCTTTCGATTTTCTTGCCCGAAAACTCTATCTCACTTTCTTTCAAAATGTCGGCCAAATAAGGGAAAAAGGGAGAAGCTGAAACAGCATTGTTTTGGCCACTCCCTCAAGGCCAAAATGACGTTGTTTAGGGGGTTTTAGAAAACCTTTTTCATTATTTACAAAATAGCCCCCAAAGTTTCAATAAACTTTATTCCGGCCCCAAGCAATTTTACCAAATTACAATTTAGTCCCTAGACATAAAATATATCCAAATCTTGGCCATATCATTTCTTGTTATATGCATGACCCAGTAGGCCCCTGATATGTTGGGAAAAGTCCAAAATGCCCTTCAAATCATTTATTAATTTTTCCAATTTAATCAATTGGACTTTAAGTTATAAGCGGACTCTAGCAAGCCATTATAGCTACCCAATTTTCGGTAGGAGTCTTCAAGGTGACAAGCCTATTTGTGAATGATCTCAAAGTGTATAACATAATGTGTATGATACAATCCCTTCATTAGCATATCCAGATTAGTCAAAGGTATGGATGACAGTCAACCTTTATAACTAATTATATTTTCTCAACATCGTAAATTATTTGACTTAATTGAATTCGAGCACCCAAATCCAATTTGAGTTTCACGAGCACTTAAATCCTATTTGAGTCTCAATTCAACCTTGTACAAGGATTCCTAGTCAAACTAATTCGTTGAGTGACCTATCGGATATCACTCGAATGAGTAGTAATGAATCCCATCTTAATTAGGCAATACCTAACTGTACTTTCAAAAATACCCAATACAAGCCTTTATAGTTTCTCATGATTAGAGTCACATTTGACTTGGTCAAAGTATAACCTTTCATGCAAAAGGCATCCCACAATCTCAAGTCAAAGGATCAGTCATGCGATCACTATTGGAGATTAACTGATAACATAGCTCCATATAGTATCTCCATATGGGTCAGACAAGATCACGATTATCAGTCACATTTCTCCAAACTAACTGAGTCGTGTCTACGTGTGTATTCAGATGCAACTCACTTACATCTCAGCCTGTGAGGTTAGCTGCTCATCAAATGAGAAATACCACATCATCTAGTCTCAACAGATCTTAATAATGTCCAGTTATTAGATCTCGACTAGTGTCATTTTAGTACAGAAGTTTATATCATTAATAATTACCTTCACAATCCCATAACTCCTTATAGGATTGATTGAATGAATTAACTTCTCACTATGGACTTCATCTTAAGTATGCAATGCACAATGAATGCAGTATAAGATGAATATACAACTTTTATAATATCCAAATCAATACAGACTGTACAGTCATAGATACAATAGAGTCCAATCAAATTGACTCTAGGGCACCTATATCAAACTAACACTTTTAACACAAAATTTTATAAACTTACCACTAACTTAAAATGTTTGCTAAAGTGTTACAAGAGTGGATAGAGATGTGTTTGTTAACATTAATAAATGTAAGCAGTTTCTTTTTCATGGTCTCTAAGGAATTCAAACTAGTTTGGATCAGGGTCATTTGCAGTGTTTGTATAATCTAAGGAAATATTTGTAGGATGATTATGAAAATGTTTTGTTGCAAGAAGAAATGTTATGGTTTCAAAAGCTAGAGTTTAATGGATTAATTATAAGGACCGAAATATGAAGTTTTTCTATAATTTTGCCACTCTCAAAAGGAAAAGAAAAACAAACTAGAGGCACTTCAAAATGATTATAGGACCTAGATTTTTTATGATGGTGAACTTAGATCCATGGCTGTAGATTATTTTAAATCATAGTTCCAGAACAAGGATATGATTATCTACTTATTTTTCCTTTACAAGATTATTTCCCTAATATTGATCATAATCTCATGAATTTTGTTCATAGTCCAATTTCTACAAAGTAAATTAAGGAAGCAGTTTTTTCCATTGGGGCATTAAAGGCATTAGGTCATGATGGACTTCATGCCATGTTCTACTAAAGTCAATAGGAAATAATGGAACCTTTAGTTTACGATTTGGTATGTAAGATTTTTTTCTTAACCCACTCTAATTCAACAGCTTAATTACACTTTATTAGTTCTTATTCCCAAAGTAGAGGCCAAGAAAATATTGAATAATTTTTCCCAATTAGTCTATGTAATTTGTCCTATAAAATTGTGACAAAGATTTTAACTAATAGACTGAGGAAAATCATGCCCTTGGTGATAACTCCCAATCAATGTAGCTTTATCCATGATTGCATAACATCATTATTGTCCAAGAGATTATCCACTCCATGTGAATTATGAATGAAAAAAAAGGTTTATGGTTATCAAGATTCATCTGAAAAAGGCTTATGACAAACTTAATTGGGATTTTTTTCGAGATTCTTTGGTTGAGGTGGGTTCTACATAATCATCTAGTTGATCTTATATGACATTATGTGACTTGTAGCTCTATGCAACTTCTATGGAATGGCAATGTTACTATTTTTTTTCCTACATCTCAATGTGTTAGACAAGGAGATCCTATTTCTCCATGTTTGTTTATTATCTATGTGGATATGTTGGCTCATGCTATTGATTTGGCTATGAAGAAAAGGTTATGGAAACCTATTAGGATTGGCAAATCTTAATCTTCAAGACTTGAAACAAAAGAATACAAGTGACTAGAGTTGAGGCTCTAGAGAGCACTTCAACGATCAAATTAGTAATATTGTGAGAAGGTAATAGGAGAATGGAAGGAAAGACCCCTATCAAGAGTGCATACTTTAGTTTATATAGAAGAGTGGTGCATAAGCTACTATTTTGGGTTTGGAGCCATTCGACTAGTTCTTGGCCTAGCTGAACGGTCATGGTTGAACGATCATAGACTTAGGCATTTATTTTAGGGTTGTGTCATTTGCTCCCTCCTCCTTGTTGGATACAATGATCGGCTCACTTAGAAACCCTTTGTTTTCTTTGGCCAGTTGTTGTCTACTTACTAAGACCATTGATTTTACTTGTATAACTAGAATCATGAGAATTCTTAATAGTTTTAATACCAATTGTCACATGTTCGAGGTTTGTAGTGGTTCAACTATATGCTAATAGTAAAAATTTGAATCTCGAATCTATCACCTTTTTTAGGCTTAGTATCAAGGAGCCATTCAGGTTTAACCTGATGTCAAAGGGGTTATTCAACCTAAAATTGATGTTGAAAAAACCACTCAGGCCAAATTTAATGTTGAGTTTGTGATAACACAATATTTCATGCATCTATTTATCCTCATACTTAGCATTTGAAGGTCTTAAGTTGCTTAGTTCCAACTGTGTTAAGATGTTTTTATAATGTGGAGTCAATTGGTATCATTTTAGAAATTCTGCATAATTTAGCCATTTTGAGTAGTTTCTGTAATCTGGCTATAACTTGAGCTACACTTGTCCAATTGATGTAATTTTTACTTGTAGGAAATCTAAGAGATAGATCTACAACTTTGATGAAGACCTCCAAGGCTGAATCACACGATTGGTTACCTGAATTTGGAGTTGAAGCCAATATCAGAATACTATCTCAGCACTGTCTTGGGCAGCCGACCTACAAGCATTCACCAGACTATAACTTGAGCTATAGAGGTCCAAATGAGGTGAAACAAAGCCCACATGGAAGCTAACACATAAAGCCACAATTTATATGAAGACTTCACGTGCTCAAATGATCAAATTAGGCGTCAAAAATAGGCTGCAAGTTTGAGGTAGAGAAGCTGCGAAAATAGGCCCTGCAGAATTGAAGTTTTAAGGCCCCAATTGACATAAGCTTGAGCCCAATGCAACTCTCTTTGCTCCAGCCCCCACTAAACCTGCTGGAGACACAAAAGAGAGTAGGAAAAGTGGAGAAAGCAATATGCATTGAGCCCCACATGCAAAGGCAGTGGCAAAAGCAACCTGTCAGCCTTTTACCTACTCCCACTAAGCATGCTGCCTTCTCCTTTTCTATACCTACGTAAGACCATTGGAAAAAGTCTTTTTGCTTTAGTTTTTAGCTTAGTTTAGGAGAGTTTTTAGTGTAGTTTTTTGGTAGCTTAGGTTAGCATGTTTTCTTCCATTTTACTTTGTATTTTCAGCCTACCATGGAAGGCTAAAGCTGTAACTAGTCCAAGGGGCTGCAACACTTGAAGATTAATGTTAAGGTTTTGTTCTTTCATTCCACATTCAATTGTTAGCCATTTATTTCCTATTTCCTCTCTGTTTTGCCTTGAATATTTGAGTTTAATGACTTCATTTGATTTAGATATTATATGATTATTGCTTAATGATCTACATTAGGAAGAGGATAGGAAAACTAGCCAAT
>JANHAO010015543.1:0-14807 GCA_026873985.1 Saraca asoca | reverse complement strand
TTTTGAATAAAGTATTTTTAGTTTAGTCTTTCTTTCCTAAAATTGAACCTTAGGCCTCTTAAAAACACCTTATTTGTTGAACTATAGTTTACATGCATATTATGAATCTTGGCATTATGAAAGTATGAAGTTAGGGAGAGGTGAAGAATGAGGGTGTTAAATAGTTAAAAAAATCAAAAAAAAGAGAAAAAAAATGAAAAAAAAAACCCAAAAAGGTCTTTACTCTGAGTACCTAAATTAAAGATCCAAAAAGGCCTTTAGTATGAGTACCTAGATGTCTGTACCTCAGTGAGATAGAGCATAAAATGCACTCACTGATAAAAAAAAATATAGGGCATGGTAAGCTAAGGAGATCTAAAGGATGAGGATCTCACTAGAGTGCCTTGAGATCATTTTCGTGTATGAAGATTATAGTATCAATGGATGATATGTATAATACAGAAGTAAAGGTTTGGTATTAGGCAGGCAAAGACTAACCCTTGAATACTTGTTTATATTTCTATTGATGTCTTGTTGACTGGGAATAGAATTAGTTATGCCATATCTGCTTATTTGAATTGAGAGGTTAAAATTCTCCCCTTTCTTAATGTGCCCATATGTTATAATTTGCTTGAGGACAAGCAAAAGTTCAAGCATAGGGGAGTTAATAAATGAGTAAAATGTCTATAATTGTGTTGATTATCACCTCTTGATTGGTTATTAATTTGTGGTTTTGCTACATTTTTTTCTTAGTTTAGTTCATTTGCTCTTGGTACTACTATAATTTGTATTTGTCTTTTTGGGTTAGCAAAAAAGGCTTTAAAAGAAGGATGAAAGCTGAAGTTTGGAACACACTTGGACTAAGAAAAAGCTAAGGAAAAATATTGATTCTTTGAAGTGGCAAGAAGCCATGAAATCCAAAATAGATCCAATATATGAAAACCAAATGTTGGACTTGTCACTGCACTTGAAGTAATAAAACCTATTGAATGCAGGACAGTCTTTAAGAGAAAGATGCAAATGGATGTTGTTAAGAAGGAAATTAGAAAGTTAGTTACAATTAGAATTATTTACCCCATATCAAATAGCAAATGGGTGAGTTCAGCACAATTTGTCCCTATGAAAATTGGAGTGATAGTGGTACAAAACTAGAAAAATGAGCTCAAGAGTGTGCATTGATTATAAGAAGTTGAACTAGGCAACCAAAAAGATCACTTCCCCATTCCTTTCATTGATCAAATGATAGAGTGGTTTGTTGGAAAATCACACTATTGCTCCTTGGATGCATTTAAAAGGCAAAAGATCATGAGAAGACCATATTTAGTTGTCCCTTTGGCACTTTGCTTATAAGAGGATGCCTTGCGGCCTATGTAACACACTCAGCACATATCAAAGGTGTATAGTAAACATCTTTTTAGATTTTTTAGAAAGTTGCATAGAGGTGTTTATGAATGATTTTACTATTTATAGGGATTCATTTAATGATTGTTTGGATAGTCTTACTATAGTGCTCAAAAGATGCATAAAGACTAATCTTGTCCTAAATTTTGAAAAATGTCATTTTATGGTTGATCATGGAATAATCTTAGGCCATTTAATTTATAGAAAAGGAATAGAAGTAGATATAGCTAAAATTGATGTTATTTCGTCTTTACCCTACGCCACATATGTGCAGAAGTGTGTTCTTCATGCAAGAATTTATAGGAAATTCATCAAAGATTTCAACAAAGTAGCTCTTCCACTTCCCAAGCTCCTCCAAAAGGAAGTAGAATTTGATTTCAACTAGCCATGTAGAGATGCCTTCAACAAATTAAAGCAAGCCCTTACCACTATTCCTATCATTCAACCACCTATATGGGATCTTCCTTTTAAGATTATGTGTGATGCTTCCAACTATGCTTTAGAAGTCATCCTTGCACAAAGAGTTGGAAAGCAACCTCACGTGATCTATTATGCTTTAAGGACTTTGGATGCTACCCAAATCAATTATACCAGAACTAAAAAAGAACCTTTAGCAATTGTTTTTGCTTTAAAAAAATTCGATCATATTTGCTAGGTTCTAAGATTGTTATCTTTTTTGATCATGCAGCTCTTAAGTACCTCATCAAGGAACAAGAAATAAAGCCAAGGCTTATTAGATGGATGCTCTTGTTGCAAGGATTTGACATTGAGATTAGAGACAAGAAAGAAGCAAAAAACATGGTGGTTAATCACTTAAGTGGAATTCCAAGAGAAGAAGCTCTTCCCATCCAAAAGATCTTTCCGAATAAGCAACTTTTTAAGCTGCAAGGTAAAGTCCATGGTGCTAATTTAGTGAATTTTCTTGTTACTCATGAATTCCCTATTCATTTTAAGTAAGCACAAATTGATAAGATAAAAAATGAATCAAAGCATTATGTTTGGGATGATCTTTACCTTTGGAAGTTTTATGGTGACCAAGTCATTAGGAGATGTGTTTTTACTATGAATTTGATTCAATTCTTCGCTTTGTCATTCATTTGCACGTGGAGGCCATTTTGGACTTGAAGAACAACTAGGAAGATTTTGGATTTTGGACTTTATTGGCCTATCTTGTTTCATGATGCTTGAACATATTGTAAGAATTATGAGCAATGCCGATAAATGGGCAACATTACTCACAAGAATGAGATGTTTCAACAACCATTGTTATTTTATAGGATATTTTATGTTTTGGGCATTGATTTCATGCATTCTTTTCCCTCTTCTTTTGGCTTTACTTACATTCTTCTTCCTGTGGATTATGTGTCAAAATGGGTGGAAGCTAAGGCCACTTGAACTGATGAACTGATGATTCTTAAGTTGTAGATTTTGTCAAATCACAAATTTTTAGTAGGTTTAGAGTTCAAAGAGCAATTATAAGTGATCAAGGTTCACACTTTGGTAGTAGGCAAATGGAGGCATTATTGAGGAAGTATGGAATGCTTCACAAAGTTTCAACACCTTACCACCCTCAAACCAATGACCAAGCAAAATTTTCCAATAGAGAGCTCAAGAAAATTTTAGAGAAAACAATCCAACCAAATAAGAAAGATTGGAACAAGAGACCTGAAGATGCTCTTTGGGATTATAGAACTGCCTACAAGACACCCATTAGAATGTCCCCTCATCAAATTATCTTTAGGAAATCTTTCATCTACCTATAGAGATTAAGCATAGAGCATATTGGGTAGTGAAAAGATACTATTTGGACTCGGAGCAAGTGGATGAGCAAAGAAGACTTCAATCGCAAGAAGTTGAGGAAATTCACATAAAGGCCTATGAGAATTCAAGAATTTATAAGGAGAAAATAAAGGCTTTTCAAGACAAATTGATGGGTAGGAAAAAGTTTGAAGTTAGACAAAAAGTGCTTTTTTACAACCCAAGACTCAAGCTAATGTCCAGTATGTTAAGGTTTAGGTGGTTAGGTCCATTTGTTGTTACTAATGTTATTCCATATGGTGTAGTTGAAATTAGAAATGTAGCTACAAATAAAAGCTTCAAGGTGAATGGACATAAGCTCAAGCACTTTCATGAGGGTTTCCAAGAGCAAACAATTGAGGAGTTGAACTTGCATAATGCCACATACATGTATTGAAAGAAGTTTCATCTAGCTAAAGATGTTAAAGAAGGGTGGCAACTTCGGAGGCAACCCAAGCATCTTCTTCACCCTAACTCTTTTATTTTGCTTGTCCATTATGTATTGTTGTTTATGCTAACATTAAGGACAATGTAGAATTTAAGTGTAAAGGGAAGCTTTAGTTTGCTTTGCTTTGTTTTTGAGTTTTCCTTAAAAAAAAAGAAAAAAAATTAATTTTTATTTTTGAGCTTTATGTGCTTTTTGATGATGTTGAGTTTGCTTTGTCTTTCAGCAGGTTGCATTTGGATTTTGAAGATTTCATAACATGATTGAATAATAGTTTTTGATTATTGATTTTTAGCTAGTGTAGTGATTGATTTTGAAAGTTTGGTAGGTTGCATTGGTAGTCTAGCTTGTGAGATTTTGAGCCTTCAATTGTGTATATATCTTGATAATTTCCTTTACTTTCTTGTGTGATTTTATTTCATGATTGTGTGCTCTAAAACTTATGATGTTACATTTAGCACTTGTATGTACAAAGTGATTAAGGCACTCTTTCATATAGCCTTTTACCCTATTAGCTCACCTTGCACATTTTTACAATTGTTTAGCCTATTTGAGCTTATTTGACAATTTTCTCATTCTTTAGCCTTAAGCATAGCCACGCCAAGTCTCTAATGTCTTTATCTAACCTTAGGGATTAGTAGAGCATTTGAGTCATTTTGAGATAGGTTTTTGAATAAGTGAAGGGGGATCTTGATTGGTGGTAAAAAAAGGTAATTATGGCAAATATTATGATGAAGAAATTAAAGGAAATTATCAAGATATATATAATTGAAGGCTTAAAATCTCACAAGCTAGAAATGAAAAAAGAAAGAAAAAAGAAACAAATCAAAACAAAACAAAAAAAAAAGAAATAAAGAAAAAGAGAAGTGGTTTAGTGTGGAAATTGTGATGCTGAATTCCCCAAATGTTAATGTTTGATTACTTGAATCTTCATCTCAATTCAATGCTCTTTTAATCTCCTTGGTTTTTAACCTTTCATTTCCCTTCCATTCCTTTCCTTTCCTTTTTCCCTTTACCTCATTATAACCCTTAATAATAAAGTCCTTTTGATTTGTGTTGTGCATGTGACTTTAGTAGTGGAGATAAGATAAGAAGCAAGCTTATGGTAGTGCATTGTCATGAGAAGAACTTGAGTGAAACACTTGCCCACATCACAAACACATAGAGAGTTGGAGAGGTTGCTTGAGAGGTTCTATCAATGTGATTCACCTTCCTTTTAATTGAAGTTTCTTTGCTAGTTAATTTTTGAGTCTCAAGTTGTCAATAAAGTGTTGTTCATGATGTGTTATATTTTTAGAAATTTTATTTGTTTCCTTGCTTTTGGTTAACCATTCCCCTCATCATTGAAAAGTTAGTCCTTAGAAGTTTAGTTTTTCAGTTTTGAATAAAGTTGCGTTTGCCTAAGGACATACAAAGGCTAAGTGTGGGGGAATTTGATGAGAAAAATCTTTTCATATTTATTTCCTCTCATACTCTGCCTCTTAGGATGTTAATTGAGTTAAATTTATTGAATTGGCCTTATTTCGTGATTCGGTCATTATTTGGAACTGAATTGAATTAATTGCTTAATGCTAGATTTTTAACACTATTTTAGATTTTGGATTATAACTTAAGCTTTAGATGTCAAATTAGGTCGATCTTTATATGGTTGGAAAGCTAAAAAAAAGCTCTACAACTTTCATATTGAGGTTAGAGCTAGTTCTACCATTTGGAGTCTAAAACTTTGCTAAGAAATCACCCCAATATTTTTGTCCAGATTAACTTTATCATGATGATTGGATCATAACTGAGACTTAAGTCAAATGAGGTCAAACAAAAGCCTAGAGGTCTTTAAGGTCTAGCCTAATGATGTCAAGCCTTAAACTTAGTGAAGCTACATACTTTGAAGGTCCATAAAGAGGCTGAAGTGAAATCAACATTTTACTCTATAGAGTACTGATTTTGTGTTTGGATTTATAAATATAGTTTAGAGTCTTCAATTGTAACAAGGCTTGATTCATTGTGAGCCTAAGAGGCATCCCATGAGGCTTAGTGATGGTTTAGGATATTTAAATAGCTAAAACCCTTAGGGATGATGGAAATTCTTTTGTCATTTTTACATTTAGACTTTTCAGCTCTCTTTAATTTCTTTTTGCATTTTCATGGCAACCATGGAAGGCTAAGTACTTTGTAACCAAATCTGAGGGCATCACACTCTAATTGGTTCAATTTTGAGACTTTGCTCTTACCTATTTAATTTCAGTTGATTTACTCCTACTTCTCTCTTTATCTTGCTATTTCGTTACATGTATAATTACTAATATGATCACTTGGGGATTGTATGTGTGATATGTGTTTAATTGATGAATCTAGCTAAATTTCATGTTCAATGCTGGCTAGTTATTAAATGTTTTTAACATGAGAAGCAACATTTAAGTGATTGAACCAAAGGTGTTTGGTCAATTGCTTAGCCTAGCTAAATTTTGGTTTTCAAACTTACTTGCATCTAGCTTTAGAAATAGAAGGTTACTTGTTTCTACTAATCATACTAAGTTGAATCCTAGGTGGTCATTTACTAGAGGATTTAAGTACTATAGCAGAGGTTCCATGTAGCTCTAGATTAGGTAATTAATTGAAGTTAAATGCATGTTTAGTGGTCTATAATAAATCTATTTAGAGGAGTTGTAATTACCTGTTAGGCTGGTTGCATCATTTTGGCATTCTTTTATTGCATCATTTCTGCACTTTTGTTTTCTAGTTTTCTACAATTTTAACTCAATCATAAACTCCCTATTTCATATTGTGACACTCACAAATAGGTCACTAGTCCCTTTGGAGATGACCTAATGCAGTAATACTGCTAGCATAGGTGATTCAATACTATTTTGGCTAGTTTCGACAACCATCACTACTCCAACCGAACAATAATAAATTGCCTATGGAAATTTAGCTAGCAATAAATCACAATGAGTGATTAATTAATGGGCCTATTAACTAATCATCCAAATTAATTATAAGCATTAAAATAGAGAATTAAGATAATCAAATTTGGAATAAATTAACAATAAAAGTAAGTCTTACAATTAACAAAAAAATTGGCACAAAATTTTCCTTCGATTGAAATAGAGGTTTAATTATACATTAATGTAAAAATCAAAGGGAAAAATAAAAGGAAAGAAGAAAGAAAATTAGGGTATGAGTCTTTCCTAGTAGAGCTCCTCTCTTTCACCAAATTAGAGATAATGTAAACTGAATCTAATAGTTATTACAAATGTGGCTTGGCTGAGCATTTATAGTGACATGTTACACTTCCTCTTGATTGAGCTGCTAATTAGGATTGGAAGGAGGCTTAGTTAAATGAGCATCCCTTCATATAAAATGTATCTTTATCTCTTGAGAGTCCAATGGCCATAAACTTGCATAAAAAATTGATTCCTAGCTTAGGTTATAGGCCAAAAATTGAGACAGCTTTCTAGAACAATCCAACCTATAACAGAATTTAACACTTAAGTTCATAGCTTTGAAACTAATTCAAAACACTGTAGTTTGACCTCAAGCCTTTCATGAAAGTTGTAAGAATGGATATTAGCTATCTTATGGGCTTAGAGTTTCACTGAAATGATGGATGAATCTCTACTTATGATGAAATTATCAAAACTAGTTTTCGGTCATAAGTCAACACTCTTTTTCAGCTTCTGGGTCCAAAATAGATGAATAGGGATTCGTAATCTTCATGACATATTTATATCTTCCTCTTAGATTTCCAATGACATAAGAATCACCCAAAACGACAGTTCAAAACTCCAGATACACCTAAAAACCTGAAATAGTTTGAAATAGTGTAAATTTATTAAATATATTCAATTAAACACAAAAACTGAGCAAACCAAAAAGTCAATTTCAAGTATTCAATTAAGCATGTAAACATGACAAAAGACTAAGTATGAATGGATATAAAAAATATATAAATTGTGTTCATCACTATGTTGAAGTCCATTAGGATTTTACCTACAATAGCTGCATGCCATGACTATGAGATTTCACAAATGGATATCAAAACAACTTTCCTTAATGTGAACCTAAAAGAAGATGTATGTATTATACAACCTAAAAGCTTTGTCTCTAAGATTGAACCTCACAAGGTGTGCAAGCTACAAAAGTCCATATATGGACTAAGGAAAGCTTTATAGAGTTGGAACATCTATTTTAACAAAGTAGTCAAATCATTCAACTTCATCAAAAGCATTAATGAACCCTATATGTACAAGAAGGTCAGTGGGAGTGCAATCATCTACCTATCACTACATGTAGATAACCTATTGCTTATAGGAAACAACATTCCCATGATACAATCTGCCAAATTATGGATGTCCAAAACATTTTCCATAGCGGATTTGGGAGAAGCAAGATACATACTGAGTATGAAGATATATAGGGATAGAACTAAAAGGTTGCTTGGCCTATCTTGATCCATATACATAGATAAATTGCTAAAAAGGTTTCACATGTATGGGTTTAAAAATGGGTTCTTACTTATGTCTCATTGCGTTCACCTATCTAGGAAATAATTTCCTAAGATAGAAGAGGAACGAGAACACATGAATGATATTCTCTATGCATTAACAATAAGATCAATCATGGATGTCATGCTATATAGATGACCAGATGTCTCCTATGTATTAAGTGTCACTAGCATTTATCAGGCCAATCTAGGTGAAAGTCACTAGAGTGTAGTCAAGATCATCCTTAAGTACTTAAGAAGAATAAAGGATCTGCTCTTGATATATGGAAGACACCTTAATTTCACAATCAAAGCTTATGTAGATGAAAATTTTTAGTTAGATTGAGATGATTACAAATCACAATTAGGACTTGTATTCACTTTTGATAAAGGTGTTGTATGTTAGAAAAGTTCCAAGCAAGATACCATAACAGATTTCACAATCAAACCTAAATACTTTGCTACTTTAGAAGCAGCAAAGGAGGCTATTTGGATAAAGAAGTTCATCATTCAACTAAGAGTTATTCTTGACATTGTTAATCCAATAGAAATCTATTATGATAACAAAAGAGCCATAGCACATGCTAAGGAATCAAGATCTCATCAAATATCTAAACATGTCATTAGGTGTTACCATTTGATCAGAGAAATCATGGAGCATAATGAAATAGGAATAGAACATATTCTCACATATGATAGTGTAATTGATCCCCTTACTAAGCCTCTATCCTAGTAGAAGCTTTGTCATTTAAAAAGAGTTAGAATAGGATACCAAGGTAATTAGCTCTAGTTCAAGTGGGAGATTATTAGTATATATGCTCTAAAGACAATCAATTATAATAGCATATAAACTAGATGTCTTAGCATATTTGATAAACATGATATTTTGGCTTCTTTCTCAATTTAGTTTCAATAACATATGTTTTGATATATGTATTCTATATTAGATAAAGTCCTTGAAAGGAAGTTGTGTAAATTAATTACAATTGAGACAACAATTATGAAATAATTTATAAGTATAATTATATATCTAAATATCCTTGGTTGTTGAATTATTGAGAAAATATCAATTATTTATGAGTAAACCAACATATGTCATGTCATATTCTTCTAGAAGAATGTAGAGATTTCATACACTATAGATATGTTGATATCTAGACAAGACATATAAGTATATGTTATGGAACATATGACTCGATTGACCTGCCATGAGAAACCATATGAAATGTTACCATGTGTCAATGGACTTCTCATGTGAAAGGTGGTATAAGTGATTCTTAGACTTTAGATCAAAATAGTACCTTATTTATGGAGTTGTGTACTTTGATATTATTCCAAACTTGTACTCTTAAAGAGTTGGTACAAGTAATCATTAGGTGCATCACAAAATACATGAAGGTAGTGATTGACTAAGAAAGGATTTATTCTACTTGGTAACAAGGAAAGATATTCAAAAGGTGTCTGACACTTGTGTTATATCAAAATCATAGGCCTATGTATTGATTTATACATAAAAAGAGCTTTATGTGTAATTAAGTGTGCGAAAGCATATAGTTAAATCTACACCTATAACTAGACGTTCAGATCAGGTTTGACAATTGAACCATACCTTAAGAATAATTTGAATATCAAGAGATGAAGGGATTGGATTATACACTAACACTTTTCACAATAGATTTTGATTTCCAAAAATCTAATCCTAGCATTTTAGTGGTTATAATGCTTTGCTAGAAGTCAATCATGATCTATGAATTTATTTGAAAATTTTAGGGAAATTATGTTTGAATTAAAAAATAGAATCTTTTTTATCCAAAGTCAAATGAAAAGTTAGAATGTAAAATATTTTGAATTCAAGTCTTGAATTAGTGAATGTCTTGAAAATTTAAAATGATTAATTAAGTGTTATAAGATGATTAGAAGTGCTAATTAAACAATAATTTAATAATTCTAATAGAGATTACAATTATTAAATAATAACAAATTTCCAATATTAATATTTGAATGTTGTAAGAACATTTATATTAAATTTGAAGGAGATCATAAGTGAAGGAATAGATCCTCACTAGGAAAGTTATTTTAATTAAAACAATTTGAGAATTATTGCATAAGAAAGTTTATGAGTTTGGACTTATAGCTTGGGTTTATTAGACACAAAAGAAGAGAGCATAAGGGTTAATGAGTTTGAACTCCTTGAGAAGTATGGACTCCTTAGGCCAAAAGGATAGCACACAAGCTTAGTGCATTGACCCTAGCCATACAACCCATCCATTTGGTGAAGTGGACAACACAAGTAAAAGGAAACTTAGTTTGTGCACCACTCTTGTTTACCCTCACTCTTGTTCTACAATCTCTTCTATTTAAATAAGATTAATGCTAACCCCTTGAGAGAGACAATACAATATATCAAGCATATGTATTGTGTGTCCGAAATTACTCTTTTAATGTGACCTCTCTTCTCATCACTTCCTTGCATTCCAGCACCAATTGGTCAAGTGAATTCATGATTCCTTAAAGAGCTAGCACTTGTTAAGCTAAATGATTAATTTTCCATTCTTCCTCTTATGTAAATATCAGTGAAGGCTTTGAATCAAATTAGTTTATGTGGAACATCATTGGTATTAGAGATCAAATCTATAGAAGTTGATTGAAGACAATCTAAAGGACTTGATCATATAGCTTCTGTTGATAGTTGAATCTGATTAATCCAAGTTTAGAACCCCAAACTACAGATTGAATGCGAAAAGAGAGAGAGAGAGAGAGAGAGAGAGAAAGAAAGAAAGACAAAATAGGAAGACACCAGAAGTCTTTAACATGGTTTGGCTAAAGTTAGCTTGACTCCTATGTCCATAGCTTTTATTACTCTTTGCCGAGTGTTTTTGTATTTAATGATTGATTGTGTCATGTACAATGATTTTGTCCCTTTTTACAATGGTTAGGGGTTTACAGTTTGAATGTATATCTATAATGATAAGTATCAAGACTTGATTAGGATTACATAATAGATAAAGGTTGATGGTTATAATAGACCCCCATTAAAGTAGGAAACTGAATGGATTTCTTTGGACTATTGGTTGCATATGCGTGTTTTGATCTGTGAGCTGAGTGTTGTTCTCAATAACTTGAGGTGGCTACTTTGACCTATGATAACTAGCGACCTTAGCTCGTATTTAACAACTTGTTGTCTTAGCCCTAGGACCTCAATCTTAGGTAAGTTGGGCCCTTATTAGCTGAGTTCATCTATTGGGCTTTTACCAACCCACTTATGTGATTCCAAAAATATTCATAACATTAGTCCCCTAGCTCTTAGTATGATCTGTGGACTGAGAGGTATAGTTCACTGGTAAAATCCATCAACTGTGATCTGTTATGCTATCATTTGGACTTTTATCCTTTCATTTCATCTGCGCCTATCCATGCTATCATTTTCACATTTAATGCATGCATTTTTTCATAGCCATCAGTGCGTGAATGACAAAGCCTTGCTTTTCACTGGACCATTAGATCAAGGGTAATTGATTAGTCTCCTAATCTAACAGTGAGGCTGATTGAGTTATATAAGGTGAGGAGAACCTCTTTTCCCTTTTTTTTTCAGAATGACCTGATAGGAGCATTGGTTGAGCCCCCTATGTTCTTGATGGTCCAGATCTTAGATGAAGTACTTTAGGGTGTATATGGCCTGCTACATAGGAGATTCCCATGGATGATTCCTCTCTAAGGATCTTAAGGAGTGTTGTACAGATTTCATTTCCTTGTGGTGATACTGATGGATTCATTTCTTTCATCTTTGTTCTTCTGCCTCCTTGGAAGGGGAATAGGGAGAAGTTTGAAAGCAACTTGGCTGACAACCAAATGATGGATGACTTGTTCATCAAATACATCGATCCTTCGGTCCACAAGAGGCCAGTCTTCTTCATAGGTCGTGATAGTTATAAGCTTATTTTTATCTTGTATTGTTGTACCTCTATATGTACATTCCTCTTGTTGAATGAATTTTACATAATTTTCTTGCTTTTTTAAGTATGTTGAGCTAGATATTTAGTAGGTTGTAGATAATAACATGTGGGTTGACATGAATAAGTTCCTACAAACCATGACTTAACAAATATTAGTTAAAATGGATGTCCAATAGGTCAATCAAATTCTTTTAGCAAACCATTAACTTTGTCATTATCAAGATGAATGTCTAAGTAGGTCTCATCAATGTAGTGCTGAGTAGTAGGTCACATGCGGTGTTGAATAGTAGGTTGCATGTGGTGCTGAATAATATGTCACATGTAGTGCCGAGTAATTGGTTGTATGTAGTACTGAATAGTTGGTCACATATGGTGCCAAGTAATTGGCCATATGTGATGTCAAATAGTTGGTCACATATGATGCTAAGTTATAGATCACATGGGGTGCCAAATAGTAGGTCGGATGCGATGTCAAATAATAAGTCATATGCAGTGCTAAATAGTAGGTCGCATGTGGTGCCAAATAGTTGGCCATATGCAATGCCAAGTAGTTGGTCGCATACGGTGCTGAGTAGTTGGTCGTATGCGGTACCAAATAGTTAGTCGCATATGGTGCCAAGTTGTAAGTCATATACGGTGATGAATTGTAGGTTGCATGCAATGCCGAGTAGTTGGTCATATGTGGTGCTGAATAGTTGGTTACATACGATGCCGAGTAGTTGGTTGCATGCGATGCTAAATAGTTGGTTGCATATGGTGCCGAGTTGTTAGTTGCATATGGTGTCGAGTAGTTGGTCATATGCGGTGCTAAATAGTTGGTCACATACGATGCCAAGTAGCTGGTTGTATGTGATGCTAAATAGTTAGTTGTATACAGTGTCGAGTAGTTGGTTGTATGTGGTGCTGAATAGTTGGTTGCATATGGTGCCAAGTTATAGTTTGCATGCAGTGCCAAATAGTAGGTCGTATGCAATAATGAATAGTTAGTCACATACGATGTTGAGGAGTTAGTCGTATGCAGTGCCAAATAATTGCTCACATATGGTGTCGAGTAGTTAGTCATATGCGGTGCTGAATAGTTAGTCACATATGGTGTTGAGTTGTAGGTCGCATGCAGTGCCTAATAGTAGGCTATGTGCAGTGTCGAGTAGTTAGTCATATGCGATGCTGAATAGTTCATTGCATACGGTGCCGAGTAGTTGGTCATATATGTGCTAAATAATTGGTCATATGTGGTGCTGAATAGTTGGTCATATACAGTGCCGAGTTGGTCATATGCAGTGCCAAATAGTTGGTCACATATGGTGCTGAGTTGTAGGTTGCATGCAGTGCCAAGTAGTTAGTCGTATGTGATGCCGAATAGTTGGTTACATATGATGCTGAGTAATTGGTCGTATATGGTGCTAAGTTTTTGCAAGTACATTCAGTTGAATGCTTGAAGGGCGAGTGTTCACTTCCAAATTAGAAGGGCAATAGCTGACTTTCGGTATAGTATTCTGTCAAAAATTTATTCAGAGATTAGTATCCAATCATAAAAAATTAAAAATTTAGATAAACAAACTCATATTCATCGATAATATGGGTGAAGATGTTCAGCGTTCCAAGCTCAAGGAAACTTAGCTCCATCCATGTTTGTTAAATGATAAGATCTGTTTCCTAAATCTTCCTTGATTATGTATGGGCCCTCCTAATTTGAACCTAGTGTCACATCACTTGCCTTGCGAGCTCTGAGGAGGATGAGGCACAACACAAGATTGCCGATTTTGTAGTGCCAAACTCAGACCTTCTTGTTGTAGTATCTCGCGACTTGTTACTAATAGATTGTAACTCTAAGACGAGCTATTTCTCTAGTCTCTTTTGTGAGGTCAAGGTTTACAGTGAGTAGCTGATTGTTATCCTTTGGGTTGAAAGTAGCTCTTCATTGTGAAGTTACCTCGAGTTCAGCTGGGATCATGGCCTCAAATCTGTACATCATTGAGAAGGGAGTTTCTCCTGTGGTGCTTCAAGCTATGGTTCTATAAACCTAAAGCACCTTTTGTAGCTTGTCTACCCATGCTCCCTTCTTGGCCTCTAACCTTGTCTTTAGGATCTACTTAATGATCTTGTTGATAGCCTCAACTTGTCCATTGGCCTGAGAATGGTCTATGACTGAGAAGCTCTTTACAATCTTGAGATCATTATAGAACCTGATGAATTGCTCGTTGTTGAATCGGGTCGTATTGTTAGTTACAATATGTTATGGGACTTTAAACTTGCAAATGATATTAGCCTATATGAACTTTTCAATTTCAGAGGAAGAGATTTCTGCCAACTCCTTTGCCTCTGCCCACTTGGTGAAATAATCGACAACCACCACTACATGTCTGCACTTCCCATGGCCTGTCGAAAGTAGTCAAATCAAGTCCATACCCTAGATCGCAAAGGGCCACGGACTGACTATCTGTTGCAGGAAGGTTGGTGGAGCTCGTGGTACCTTGGCAAGCCTTTGACACTTGTCACACTTCTTGATGAGGTTGATGGAGTCTTTTTCATTGTAAGCCAATAAAATCCTTGTCAAAGTGCTTTTTGAGCTAAAGATACCCCCAACATGATTCTCACAATGGCCGGCATGAATATTATTGTTAGTGATTGAGTTTTGTTAGTTTTATCACTCAAATTACACAAGTACACGTAGTCAATTGTGTAATATAGAGTGAGTGAGTATCATCTCCACAGGGATTGAATTTCTTGCAACTTTAATGTAAAATTCCAA
>JANHAO010015542.1:0-14780 GCA_026873985.1 Saraca asoca | reverse complement strand
TATTATTCTTAGACTATGAATTTGTTTTTATATTTTACAGGGATAATTAATATCATTAACTTATGAAAATAAATAAGATAGGGCGGTAGAAAACAATTTTTAAAAAATATGAAAAATTTTAGTAGCGGCGGTTAACCAAACAGCCGCTATGTTAATTGGAAAATTTTTGGTTAACAATAGCAGTGGTTACACTTAACCGTCGCTATATTTTTGCCCGAAATGCAGTTAAACACATAGCGACGGTCGCTATAATTTTGCCGAAATTAATGGTTTCTAGCGGTTTCCTATAATCGTCGTTAAATGCATTCTAGCGGTGCATTTAGTGGCGGTTACATTAACCACCGCTAATTTACTCAACCGTCGCTATTTGCACTGTTTTACTGCCGCTAATTCGAACTTTTTTTTGTAGTGAAATCAAATCTTTCAAACATGGTAAGTTTGAAGTTAGAAAATAAAAGCAACATGGCTAAGATCAAAATAAGTGTGAGTGTGTTTACATTGGATATAGATTAAAAGCTCTGATATCAAAATGAAGCCAAAGTGGTTAATTTTAAATGAGAAAGAATAGAGAAATCTATCTTATAATGAGGCATGAAGGACAAATATAGAACTTTAAGTTATAGTAGATTAGTGAACTAATGCTATGAAACTTTCTTCCCTAAAATGCATTGAAAAGAACAAACTGCTAATTAGTGGCTTGATATTTGGATAGTATGTTGGTACTCATTGCCATCTTTTAAATGCTAGTGGAGTGAGGATTTTTTATTTATTTTTGTAGGTTAATTTTCCTTAGTCTGCATATCTTACCATTATTTTCTGGTATGCTCACTTTTTCTAACATCTATAGTGATACCAGAAGTGGAGGTGAGGATTTTGTAGTTGGCTTTCTTTTAGGAGATGCCATTTTTAGAATGCTATCTTATATCTTTGCTCCCTTAGTACTTTTTGCTCTTACTTCAAATCTTAGTTTATAAAGTCTAGCAAGTGTAACTGAATTGAATGCATGATTCATGAGCTTAAGAATAGTATCCTAAAAGGAAAAAAATAAAAAAAAGGAACCAATTAAAAGACGATAGCTTAATTGTGTTTGTGTGGTTGTTGCATGCTACCCTTCAGAATAATAATATTTTCCTTCCATACTTTTCTTGCAGCATGCTAATGCCAAGTGCTAAAGGAATTGCTTAGGCCACAGTCATAATATATGTGGATTTATGTAGACCTATAGTCATAGTTACATATTTTTCTGTTAGACTTTTTTATTTGTTTTGGGATCATTAAATTATTATTTTTATTTTCTAACCATGTGATGAAACTATTTTGCATTCATTGAGAAATTTGTAATGGATTGACATCATTGCATATAACTATTATTGAGTACTCTATTTTAAGTAGTGAGGTTTTGTGTTTCTTCTTATGGCTTTCATGTAGGTAGAACAATTAATGTGTTATGGAAGTATGTGGATTAGTAGGTCAGTATAATTGATAAAGCAAAAATAAGTGATGCATGTGTGTGTGGTGTGTGATATATGGGAGAGAGTGAAAAAAGGTGTGATTAAATAAAGATGTATTGGTGGCTGATTTTTTTCTTGCATTACACCCAATCTCATGTACACAAGCCTCTTTATAGCCTTTTTCAGTGACTTAACTAGGACTAGAAAGTTCAAATTTTTTGCTTTTTGTGCATTAGATTTTTCTAGGCCTATGCTTCTAGACATTACACTTAGGCCACTATCTAGAGTTTCCTATTGCCTACAACTTGTTTAGATTCTTCTAGATTACATTTAACATTCTCCCATAATCTTGAAAAATCATAAACTCTAAGCATCCAATTGATTTTGCGAAAATATCTACAAGTTGTTCTCTAGATTTGCCAAATTCAAGTTTGATGTCTCCTTTCTCTATTAGCTCTAGAATGAAGTGATGTCGAATCTTGATGTACTTTGTGCGACTATGGAATACTGGATTCTGTATCAAGGTTATTGCAGACATGTTGTCACAATAAATTTTTGTTGGTGCCTTGATGCCTTGTTGCAAATCTTGTAAAATTCTTTTAAGCCAAATTACTTCTATTGTTGCACTTGTTCTTGCCATGAATTTTGCTTTTGTTAATAAAAATGCTACAACCTTCTACTTCCTTGATGTCCATGAGATTATTTTGGATCCTAGAAGAAATACATATCCATTTATGCTCTTATGATCATCGACGTTACCAACCCAATCACTGTCAGTGTATCCAATTAAATTGGAATTATCTTTTGATTCAAACAAGATGCCAAACATCTTTGTATGCTTGACATATCTTAAAATTCTTTTCACAATAGTGAAATGTGTCTTACTGGGCTCGCTCATGTATCTGGAAATAATACTAATTGCATGCACTATATCTGCCTTTGTGTTTGTGAGATAAATCAATGATCTAACTAAGCTTCAATAAATTGTCTCATCAACGTTTTCTTTTCCATCTTGTCTTGTCAGCTTTTCGTTCAATGCCATCGGTGTTGCCATTGGCTTGCAGTCTTTTATGTGAAATTTCTTTAACAAATCATCTATGTATTTTTCTTGGGAGATGAATATTTGTCTAGGCCTTTGTTTAACTTGCATTTCAAGAAAGTATTTCATAAGACCAAGATCAGTCACCTCGTATTATTTCATTATGGTTTTCTTGAAGTCTTTGATCATCCTTCCATCAGTGTCAGTGTAGATTAAGTTATCCACCTATAAGCATAGAATGAGAAAATGATCTCTATGCATCTTCACATATAAGGATGACTTACTTGGACTTTTGGAAAATCCATGATTAATTAGATATTTGTTAGTTTCGCTATTTCATGCATGAAGGGCTTGCTTGAGTCCATAAAGGGCCTTTTTCAAGCAATACATCTTGTTTTTTCCACCTTGAATCTCATACCCTTGTGGTTGCTCCATGCACACTTCTTCTTCAATTTATCCATTAAGAAAGACTGATTTCACATCTAACTAGTAAACTTGTAGCTTCAGTTGTGTAGCTAGTGCTAGAACCACTTTGATTGTCTCCATGTGCACTGTTGGAGTAAAGGTTTTCTTGAAGTCAACTCCTGGTTGTTGTGAGTATCCTTTTGCAATGAGTCATTCCTTGTACTTTTGAATTGTTCCATCTTCATTATACTTAATTTTGTAGGCCCATTTTAGTCTTATGATGTCTTTATTTCTTAGCTTCTTTATGAGCTCCCATGTGTGATTCTTCTCTATCATCTTGATCTCTTTATCCATGACTTGTCTCCATGCTTCTTCTTTTGTTCCTTCTTCATATTTTTGTGGCTCGTAGGAAAATAATGTGATATCATAAGTTTGATAAGGATCCTGTAATGATCGCATTTTTCTTGGAGTAGATGAATCTCAGGATGAGTCTTCTTATCTTAAACTCTGGCTTGAACTTGTAGGTTGTAGGCTTGAGCTTGGATCAATTCTTGTTTCTTTGGCTTCTTCAAGGAATTTGGTGGCTTTAATTGCTTCATTATTCCATCGCCATGCTACTCCTTCATAAAAAATGACGTCTCTAGAAATGATCAATTGCTTTGATTTAGGATTGTAGAGATGATAGCCCTTTGATTCATCGTTGTATCCAATAAAGATGCATTTTTCTCCTTTCTCATCTAATTTTTCTATATTTTCTTTTAGAATGTGGGAATAAGTAATGCAACAAAAATTTTGGAAATGATCAACTTTTGGCTTTCCATTGAACTGGGCTTCATATGGAGTTATATTTTTCATAGCTTTAGTGAGGGATCTATTAAGAATGTAGATGACTGTGTTAACATCCTTAACCCACAAATATTTTGGAGAATTCTTGCTATGAATCATGGTATGTGCCATCTCAATAATTATTCTATTTTTTCTCTCGACGACACCATTTTGTTGTGGTGTGTATCAAATGGTAAGCTCTCTTTTGATACCATACTATTTACAAAAATTAACAAATTTTTGATCAATAAATTCTCCTCCATGACCAGTTCTTAAAATTTTTAGCAAAGGCTTTACATTGAGTAAAATATTGAAAAGCTCACATCATGAGGGTAAAATCATTAACAAATCATAGAAAATATTTTTTGCTACTAGGAGTGGAGGTTCTTGAAGGACCCCAAAGATTAGCATATATCAATTCAAGTGGAGCTTTAGCTCTCCAAGATGCCTTTGGAAATAGCAATCTATGCATTTTGCCATAAATGCATCCTTCACAAAATTTCTTTTCATGAGAGATAAATGGTAGCCCAAGCACCATTTCTTTTTGTTTTAATAATTTAAGGCTGTAAAAATTTAGATGGCTATATCTCAAATGCCACAGTGTGGATTCATCCACATTTTCACATTTTATGGTACATTTTGTCCAGGTGGCATTATCTAAGAAAATACTTTATTAGAGGCCATTTGCATAGTAGTTATAAGTTGCCCTTTCTTTTTATCAATTATGAGGCATTTATCATAATCAAAATTAAGTTTATAGCCTTTTTGAACTAATTTGTCACGTCCCAACCCATGGAACGTGACTGACATAGGAGGTCATCAGTAGAAAACCTCCTACAAGCCTGATAATGCAAATTATATTAAATATTTACATTTTATAAATGTATATTTAAACATTCACATGACAATTCTATCAAAAATCTAGTAGAGTCTCCTCTGTTTTCTGGATATCTGGGCACAAGGCCTACATACATAAAAAAGGGCTACACGCCCATTACATCCTGTATAATAACATAATAATATGTAGTGGCCTAGGCTATATAATTTATATCCTACTGGGCATCTAACAATCACACACAATACATGCATAAACAATCCTGCCAACTACCAAATTTCACACCATAATTATACCTTAAATCTCTGCAGGAGGGGTCCACCCAATCAATGAGTAGATCCAAGTCCAGGGTGAAGTGAAGGGATCGTAGGTGTGTCCTCAGGCTCTGAAAAACATGAAAAGTGAGGAGTGAGTTTCATAGAAGCTCAGTGAGTAAATAATCCCATGATCACTCAAAAATCCCACATAAAAATCATGCTCGAAAGTATATATTTAAATATACATTTCCATGAAGATATGCTTACCCATTTTGTAACGATAATCTTAATTAGCATTTGAAAACTATAATTCAACAAAATAGTTAAGTAATTAAAAATATAATATTCAATAGCATAATAATAAGTAAGAGAGAAAACCAGTAACTTTCTAAAATTTCATTTAATCTCAACATAATAAAATATTCAACTGGATCTCCAAAGAAAATTTAAAATGGCAACCATCTTGTTATAACATAATTCCGTCATAAGTCATCCAACACGTCTATTGGATGCTCATGAACGTATATATCCCTACATTTCTCCATCCTTATTGCTCCCTCTCGGGGCTATATATAAACTCACAAGTGCACTTGAGGGTTACCATCCAATTTTTCAGTGGATCCAGTATCTCATTCAATATTCAGAATATAACACATAGCATAAAAATCTTTATTCAGGTAAGCAACATTTATCAAAATATACATAAATCTGTTAATGCATCTCCACATCCAATCATCACATGGAACAATGAAATAGTCAATTTCAATAACATGAATCAAGATGAAAATGTTTAATTTTATCATGGCAGGCTATGTTCACATATAATTTATAAATATACTTTCGAAACCACTTTAATATATATATGGAAATCTGATTATTTAAAAATGATTTATAACATTTCATAATAATAAAATTATTTTATACGTACACATGGGATCATTAAGTGAAAAGGATTGTCTACTCACCTTAGAGAAAAATCCTTAGAAAACTAAGTCAGCTAAAGTTCCAGAATCTGACGTTGGTGAGCTCGTTTTGTCTAAAGAAATATATCTAAATTTAATCCATAAGAAAAATTCCAACTTTCATTAACTTGACATAGAGAGGGTTTTAACTACCCATATTGAAAACTCACTATAAAGCTACTATAAAATAAATCTTTTATTCTAGGGTTACTTACCACCTTTCAAAGTATAGGTGGGGAGCTCAACTGGAGCCGGATCGCCATGGGTGAGCCTATGGGAGTCACTGGACAAACTGCACTATTAAGGATTTCATCATGAGTATCTTGGAAACTAACTATAAGGTTACTATAAAATAAATCAAATGATTTAGGAATACACATCAAAGTCCAAAGTACCAGTGACTAGCTCACCGTCGGAGGAAGCTTTATCGATAAGTTGATAGAGGAATTGATTGAACTACTGCAACAGAAAAGGAACGTATCGAAGCAGTTGCTACTGTGAGTTGGGTAGCATCGGAGGAGGGTAGCTAGAAAGTGACCAAAGGAAGGAGAGAACTGGCGAGCTCATCAGATTGCGATGGTTGAAGAAAGAAGGACTTGGTAGGAAAACTTAGGAAGGCAAGGGAGTCTCAGTCAAACTATTCTAGCATGCATCCACGGTGGAAAAAGTGCCGGATAACACCAGAAAAGATGGCGACGAAGCACCAAAATGGAAGGAAGTCACTGGAGCAGTAGGGGAGGAGAGAGAGAAAGCTTCAGGTGGCTTCGTAAAGGAGAAAGAAGTCGGTTGGGAAAAATATATACTAAAATGGAAATAGGGCAAATTGTGGTTTGACCCTAAGACTTTCCACCAACTTCATATAGGTCATTTTGAAAATTACAATCTGACCCCAATGATATTCTAAAATCTTCAATTTGGTCCCTCAGTTAGCATTTTTTTTTGAGGTATTACATAATTGCCCCACACCTAATAAATTTTGTGTAAGGTCTAGAACATAAAAACATCATGAATATATTTTTCATTATCGTCTTTAGTTTTTACAACAATAATGCCTTTTCCTTGAAAACTTTGAATTTTTCCATCACCAAGTATAACTTGGGATTTTATATTTTCATCCAAAGAAACAAAGCAACTTTTGTTGCTTATCATGTGGTTTGAACAATCACTATCTAGATACCACATATCCCTTGATTCATGATGATAGAGTAAATGGAATAAAATAATTGATCAAGGAATTCGTTGTTTTAAGTAAAATGAGCTTCTTGTTTTTGTCGGTACCAATAATCTTTTTCAAAATGGTTATACTTTTTGTATCTTTTGCATTTGAGCCAGTAATCTTTTGTATCATGATTATTTCTTTTGCATAAAATGCAATAGTAGCTTGAGTTTTCTCTATTACTCCATTGATTTTTGTAATTTCCTCCCCCTACCATGGTGTTATGGGCTATTTCTGGTTCTATGAAATGAGCTGGCAAAGGCCTAGCGACAGATCAGACTATGTGAGAAAAGAGTGTGCTAGATCCTAGCCATACGAGCATAGAATGAGGTAGAAGCCCCAGCTGGGCTAAGGGATAAGACCCAGCTCACATAATCAGTAACTCACTATGCATGAGCTCACATTGCCAAAGGCAAACTTGAGAAGTTTTCCCTCACTGACTAAAGGCCAACATTGACTCCAGACAATCCCAGCTCATGGATATTACACCTCACCTAGCTAAGGGCTCGTTGAGGGAAGCCTTGATGGAATAACCCTCTTAGACTTGGTTTATGGGACCAGCTTGCAAGAAGTAGCGTGTAGGGCCTACCTGCAAAAAGCAATCTTTAGAAGTTAGCCAGTAGTTTGCAGAAGCCATTTTGTAGTAGTCTAGGCTATCTTGTACATTTATTTTGATGGAACAAAAATACAAATTATGTATTTACAATTGTAACCTCCCCATCCTCTATAAATAAGAGGAAGGAGATCACTGTAAAAGGGGGCCTGAATGGAGATACTGTAACTCTGCTAAAATTTCTACAAATTAATAAAATGCTATCATGGATGTAGGGATCGGTGCCGCTCAATTTTGGTCGAACCATATTAAAAATACTGTGTGTTTGTTGCTCTTCCTTTGCCCTTCCTCTTCATCTTTACTTGTTCAACTGGAAGACAATTTGAGTCCTGAAAGAACCTCTCAGGTTGACTAGGTTTTGATTGAATAGAAATCCACTATCAACATCTTGGCGCTATCTGTGGGGATTCATCTAAGTTTTGGTTGATTTTCTATATTTTGATTCATTCTTTGTTTAGCTGAAATGGCCAGAGGAAAAGCCATCAAGAAGTCAAATGCTGCTAATGACCAGCTTGAGGGTCATATGACAAGTTCTTCCACTACCGGGGCTGCCAACGGTTCACTCCCCTCAGCTTGCCACTAACCTACCGTTACTGTTCTTGAAACTACTGGAATGTAAACATGGTGCCAACGTAAGAAAGCGCTAAAAGGTTCAGTGAGAAAAATGGCTGAGGCATTGTAGATGCTAGCACAAGTGCAAGCTTAGGGTTTGTAAAGCCTAGCCAAAGTTGCTACACTCAAGAACGTTCACCAGCAGTAGCAAGCTACAAGTTCAAATAAAGCCAGTCAAGCGCACACTTTAGGTCACCGCTCATGCGATCAGGAAGGTAGGAAGAGCCATTAGGCCTCCAGCCAGTGATCTAGGGCATTGACTTCATTAGTAGAAGAGTTACTTTAGAGGGTGAAGCAGTTAGAGGCACACCCTTAAGCTTAAGATGATCGAAGTTTCTTAGAGGATCAGACTCCCTTCTCCAGGGAAATTGAGATGGAGCCTCTTTCTTCTAAGCTTTAAATCCCTTCTATCTCATTGTACAATGGGGATAGCGATCTGTGCAACCACCTGGATATGTTCAATGTTTAGATGGATCTCCAAACAAGTAACCTCTTAATTAAATGCCATATCTTCCTAGCCATATTGGGAGATCCATCTCGAACATGATTTAGGAGCCTTCCAGCTCGTGACATCAGCAATTGGGAAAAATGCTAGAAAAAATTTCTTAACTAATACAGGGTGTCGAAGAGGTAGCTTACACCTTCGTGTCATCTTGCTACAATCTTTTAGCACAAGCATGAGTCATTGAAAGATTACATCACCTAATTTAAACATGAGATCAACAATGTGGAAAGCCTGTGTAACGAAATCATCCTGATAGCGATCTCGATAGGGCTTCGTAAGGATGGCAAGTTGTATAAAAGTATATACAAATCCTCAGTGGTGGACTTGGGTGATTTTTATGATCAAGCTACCAAGCAAATTGAGTGGAAAGAGACCTTTGGTTCTGAGAATCAAAGGGACAAGGCGAGTGGCTTTGAGTAGAGTAAGAAGAAGAGCAATCATGAAAGTCATTTCTGACAGTCATCTAGTGAAGAAGGCCAAAGTGGAACAACCTTGGCACCCATGTCGCCATAAGCATTTAGTGTCCTATTAGATACTCTAGACAAGATATATGTAACAGAAAAGGATAGGGAAGACTTTGGGAGACTTTATCCCCATGAGAACTCCCCTCAAACATCGAGATATGAGTAAATTTTGTGCCTATCACAATGAAATTAGCCACAATACTTTAAACTATCATATGTACAGAGAGGTAATCGAGGACCTCGTCAAAAGGGGTTGTTTGAAAGATTATATGGTGCATTCTACAAGGTACCAGCTTTCGCAGCCTTAATGAGATCTTGGGCTAGAGTAGGCCCCCACAATGAGAATTATACACTGATCATGTAATGGGGCAGGCTCTTACTCAAGCTTTTGTTTGGTAATCCTTGAATGAATTATCAGCAAAATTTCAGTTCTATAACAAGTTCTTGCCTCTATCATATTTGTAACATATCTAAGTCCATGCATGTGACCTATTCTTCAGCACAGTATGTATGTGACCTTGCATTCGTGCATGTGACCTACTTTTCGACACCACATGCACGCAGCCAACTTTCTAAGTCTATGCATGTGACCTGCTCTTTGACACCAGATGTATGCAATCTCGCACTCATGCATGTGACCTACTCTTTGGCACTACATGCACATAGCCAGTTTTCTAAGTCCATGCATGTGACCTACTCTTCGACATCGCGTGCATGCGAACTCACGCTCATGCATATGACCTACTCTTTGGCACCACATGCATGCACCTAGCTTTCTAAGTCCATACATGTGACCTACTTTTTGACCCCCCATGTATGTGACCTCGTGCTCGTGCATGTAACCTACTATTCAGCACCACATGCATGCAGCCAGCTTTCTAAGTCCATGCATGTGACCTACTCTTCGGCACTATATGTATACGACCTCGTGCTCATGCATGTGACCTACTCTTGGCACTACATGCATGTAGTCAGCTTTCTAAGTCCATGCATGTGACTTACTCTTCGGCACCGCATGTATGTGACCTCGCGCTCATGCATGTGACCTACTCTTTGGCACCATATGCATGCAGCTAGCTATATTAAATCCTTACAAGTGACCTAATGCTCATAGCTCTCATGTGACTTAATGTTCGTAGCTCGTATGCAATTTCTCACTAAGCATAACTTTTTGTGACCTATCTATGAATTATTCATTGACAACTAGCGCACCTTGATTCCTAGCTTATTACTCACCGAGAAGCATTGCCAATTGGTTATTCAAGTATCTCATTTCACTATGATTTATAGAAATTCATATTATCATCTATGATGTATAGAATATTCAAACACAGTACAACATGCAAGAGTCATGAAGGAAAATTTCATTCATTAAAAGCCTAATTCAACGAGGTAAATTGACATCAGAAGAGTCAAAATACAAGTCAATAAGGTTATAAAGAAGGCTAACCTTTGAAGGATAAGCCTTGATCAGTAGGAGGACTGACTAGCACACGAGCTCTCAAGGCTCTTTTCCTGACTCACCCGTTCTATTGGGACTGAGAAGCCGATAGACACAGTTAGAAAGACAAAACCCCATGGCATCACTGTGAGGAAATAATCCAAGATCTGCACAAGACTTCCCAATAGCCAGCAAGAGAAGCTATTCATGGGAGTCATGTGTAGCAGGTCATTCATGCCTCGTAATCTCATGCAGTAGACCATACACGCCTCAAGGTGCTTCACCAGAAGCCAAATTATCAAAAGCATGAGGGCTTGTCTAAGGCACCTATTAGTTTACTCAATGAAGAAGGAGGGAACTCCACACACTTTGAATAGATAGACTTGGTCTCACTAGAGAGTCCAAGAAAAACTCCTAACCACTCTCATTAAATGCCTTGGAAGAAAATGAGGCAGACTCATCCATGATAGTGAGACACATATAGCATGAGGTATGGCCTTGATAAGATGAAATGATAGGTTGACCAAAGCCTTTGACTACACGGTAATCCATGAAAGGAGGCCCTTTACCAATGAAATTGTTCAACTCCTAGCACGCTAAGTGAGTTAAGATTTAGGGGGTTTGATGTTATGGGTTATTTCTAGTTCTGCAAAATGAGCTAGCAAGGGCTTAGTGATAGATCAGACTATATGAGAAAAGAGCCAAACCCACTAGATCGCTAGCAACAAGAGCATAGAATGAGGTAGAAGCCCTAACTCGCTAAGGGACAAGACCCGACTTATATAATTAGTAACTTGCTATACACGAGCTCACATTGCCAAAAGTGAGCTCGCGAAGTTTGTCCTCACTGACCAAAGGCTAGCAGTGACTCTAGACAATCCTAGCTCATGGACATTACACCTTGCCTCGCTAAGGGCTTGTTAAGGGAAGCCCTAAAATAGTAACCCTCTTAGACATGGTTTTTGGGACCAGTTTGCAAGAAGCAGCTTGTAGGGCCTACCTACAGCAAGCAATCTTCAAAAGTTAGCTAGCAGTTTGCAGAAGCCATTTTGTAGTAGACTAGGCTATCATGTACATTTATTTTAATGTAATAGAAATACAAATTATGTATTTACAATTGTAACCTCCCCATCTTTTATAAATAAGAGGAGAGAGGTCATTATAAGAGGGGACTTGAATGGAGATATTGTAAATCTATTAAAATTTCTTTAGATTAATAAAATGCTACCATGGATATAGGGACTAGTGCTACCTAATTTTGATCGAACCATGTTAAAAATACTACATGTTTGCTACTTTTCCTCTACCCTTACTCTTCATCTTTGTTTGTTCAATAGGAAGACAATTTGATTCTCGAAAGAACCTTTTAGGTTGGTTAGGTTTTGGCTAAATCAAAATCCACTATCAACACATGGTTAGCAGATGATCCTTTATTTTAAGGATTTTGGCCATGGCTACTTTTATTATCTCCATTATTATTAGAAATATTCAATTTTGATTAGAAAGCTTGCTCTAATGGTTCGTTTAATTTTTGCATTCTTTCCACACATGCTACTAGAGTTTCCATTGATTCCACTAGAGGAAGCTTTGATAAATCCTTTGACACTTCTATTGCAGTCACTGCATAATTAAATCTAGAAGGGAGGGTTCTTAAGATTTTTTGTATAATTTTCTTTCTTCTATTGTATCCCAATAACTTCTAATTTAATTTATGATACTGGAGATATGAGAAAAGAATGTTTCAATAGATTCCCCTTCCCTCATTTTTAATGTATCAAAATTTCACTATAGAAATTGAAATTTAATAGAAATTACCTTGTTAGAGCCCTTGAATTTTCTCTCCAATATATTCCATGCCTCCTTTGATGTCTTTGCCAACATGATGTTTGAAAATATTGACTCCTTGTTGAAGGAAGTATAAAGCCTTTGTATCCTTCTGCTTGTTTTGCTTCTACTCCTTTTGCTGTGTTGCTGACCATTCTGATAGCTATTTTTGATCTACTAGTTCTTGATATCCTTCTTCTACTAACTCCCACAAATCTTATGAGATTAGTATAGTTCTCATTTGAATGCTCTAAAAATCATAAGCATCTCCCTTAAATATTGGAATGGTAGTTTGAGTATCATTGATAGTTGGAATAGAAGAAATAAAGGCCATAATAATGACTTTGGATTGGAAGTATGGTGGATCGATCAAGTGAGTTTTGATATCACTGTTGGTATCACAATTAATGTGTTATGGAAGTGTGTGGATTAGTAGGTTAGTATAATTGATAAAGCAAAAATAAATGATATGTGCGTGTGGGTTGCATGATATATGGGAGAAAAAGAAAAGAGGTGTGATTAAATGACGATGTATTGGTGGCTGATTTCTTTCTTGCACTACGCCCAATCTCATCCACACAAGCCTATTTGTAGCCCTTTTCACCGACTTAACTAAGATTAGAAAGTTCATATTTTTTGCTTTTTGTGCATTAGATTTTGCTAGGCCTATGCTTTTAGGCACTACACTAAGGCTATTATCCAGAGTTTTCTATTGCCTACAATTTGTTTAGATTTTTCTAGATTACATTTAACATTTCATGCATACTATATATATATTGCATATTTACCTATGTAGCATACAAGGGTAGAGTAAAGAAAACATGGGAGCAAAATTGGAAGCCTAGATTTCATAACAAGCTATTAGCATATAGGGTAGAGTCAAGAGTCTGTTTGAAAAAATAGAATGGCCTTTGGCATAAAGTAATGTAGCTTTTGCCATGTGATTTTATTTTGACATAAAGAAAACTTCCAAAAGTTGACAAACATTCTTAATCTTCACTTAGTCCTCAAGTTGAGGAACTTTCTCATAATATGACCCCTTTTTTTTGAATCAAGGAAATACTTCTTTCAATTTAGTAGCAATAGGTAACATCTCATAAGTGGAGTAATGTGTAGGATAATTACTTATAAATTTCCTATCTTTTAGTTGCATTTGATTAACAATATCAACAAAAGTCTTCAACAAACACTACAACATTTTTGGCCTTTGGCAACGACCAAAAACCATTGCCTAAAGTGAGAAAACTATTGCCTATAAGAATAGGCAATAGTTTTTGACTGTTCTCTTATCCAGCGTTACCTATTCTTTTAGGCAATGATTTTTTTAGGATTTTTGGCAACATACCATAAAACTATTGCCTATTATTCAGTTATAGGCAATGATTTTCATTTTATATTTTGGCAACGATTTTTTAACTATTAGACAACACTTATAAACCGTTGCCAAATAGAATAAGCAATGGTTTAATTCAAAATAGGCAACGATTTTTTTCATAAATAAATAATACCTTGGTACATAATAGGCAATGGTTTTTGACATATATAGGCAACACTTATGAACCATTGTTGGATAGATTAGGCAATGATTTTTCATAAATGAACAATACCTGGGTGTGCAATAGGCAACACTTTTTACTACAAGAATTAATTATATAATCGATTCAAGCATGAATTTTGAAACACGAATTGATTCAGGAAGATTAGTTTATGAAAATTTTTTAATTGAAAGCTAGGAATTTTGTGTGAATTGATTGCTTAACCGATTCACAAAGGCAACAATTTTTACTCAGTGAATCGATTTCCTAATCGATTCATAGATAAGGTGTTGATATTCATATACGAATCGATTTTTGAATCAATTCAAGAAGATTTAGTTTATGAAAAACTTTTTGATTGAAGGTTAGGAATTTTGTTTGAATTAATTTCCTAATCAATTCAGGAACAATTATATCCATATGTAAATTGATTCCAGAATCAATTCATAAAGGATTGAATTGATTCTGAAGTCAATTCTTTTGGTTATTGTAACATGCATAGTCAACACATCACATCCAAAATTTGAAGAAATAAATCCAAAACAACAAGATAAATGTAAAGAGCATTAATTGTAAGTTTAACAGCTGAATAAAAATTCAAATTCAAATCATATTCATTGAAGATTGTCATCATCATGAGTAGCACCTACATCCTATATGTTATCACCATTTTGATGTGCTCCTTCACCACCAACATTGTGCTGCATATTATCTTGGTAAAATATATAAAATATGTAAGTAGTAAACAATTATTTAATTATTCCTATATAATTTGCAAATAGAAGGATTAAAAAAA